>JAFVLL020027718.1:35917-113548 GCA_021397915.2 Tor tambroides
TCCTACTGTATCTGAAATGTCTGTTGATCAGTGCCTGTTTCTGTCTCATTAATGCATCTGTCTGTTGATCAGTGCCTGTTTCTGTCTCATTAATGCATCTGTCTGTAGATCTGTCAGTTGTCTATAAAAGCTCTTTCACAGCTGAGTGTACAGCAGCTCTGTGGGGAAGACGTTTGGTAATCCAGCTGAATGATGCTCAAGCACCTCTTCACCATGCCTCTTATCAGCATCGTTTTATGCTCCTGCTAATGATTGGTTTGTTGTCGTGGTAACAGGCACACAAAGATGGCGTCCTGCAGAAGCTGTTGGGTGAAGGCGGTGCGGCGTATGAATATGATCTCATCGTCATTGGCGGTGGTTCTGGCGGTCTGGCCTGCTCAAAGGTGAGTTAAATTACACTGAGATCCTTCATTTATAATACTCTTTAAATACTGTATGTGTGTGCAGGGTGAATTCAGGTCAGTAGAGCCACTTTGTCGTCAGAGTTTCAAGTTACATGCATGAATCCTGTTTTAGGTCTTGGTGTTAGCATTTTTAAAATATATATATATTTTAGCTTCTGACATGCAAGAAGTAAAATATAGATCTAAATAAAAATTATTCAAGGCACAGTTTTACACCAACACAATTTTTTTCTGTATGCTATTAGCTAGTATTAAGCCACAGTATTAATTTTTTTTTAATACAAATAATGTGCGTTTTATACTCTATTTTCTCTATTTATACTCTATTTGTATGAATTTATTTACAATTTATTTTCATTTAATATTCATTTACAAGTTTTATGCACCAAATAAAATGGGTTTTATGGGTATTTCAGTTTTGAATTGATTCATTGAAATAAACATTTTAAATTGATCAACAGAAATGAATTAAATAACATGCTTTTTAGGAAACTAAATGTCAAATTAAAAAGTGAAGGTGCACAGTATAGCTTAATTATGTTGCCAGCAAAATCATCAGAAACATAAATACTTATAGTGATAAAACCACTTAGCCAAACTCTATAGGAGCCTTTAGAAGCGCACGAGCAGTTCTGTGGGTTTTGCACATGAGTCTGATTTTAATGCCACCTCTTCCTGCCCAAACAGGAAGCAGCTGCCTTGGGGAAGAAGGTCATGGTTCTGGATTATGTTGTTCCCACACCGAAGGGCACAACCTGGGGTAAGAACCAAAATCAAAAGCATGCAGGATTAATCAAATATGACTTGTAGTAAGATGATAATAAGATGTCTCTCTCCAGGTCTGGGTGGCACGTGTGTGAACGTGGGCTGTATTCCCAAGAAACTGATGCATCAAACGGCCCTGCTGGCCACAGCCATGGCGGACGCACGCAAGTTCGGCTGGGAATTCTCTGATGAGGGTGAGTCGTGTATTCAACACGGCTGGAAATATGAAGCTGTACTTGGTACACATGATAAACTGTCTCTATGATATGGATTACAGATAGGAATTACATCACATGATTTAATGCATTCCAGATAGAAGAAGTAAAAGTAAACATGAGTTCTTCATGCGGTACAGATTTTAAGGCCGTATGTGTGAAGGCTTGAAGTTGATGCAATTTTGGGATTTCTGATCTGAAGACATGTTTCAGATGTATTTCCTCTTTCTTCGAAAGTGTTTTGGTATATTTGTACTAATTCTGTGACTGCAACCTTGTGAACATATTTCTTGAAATGGTTAAAAAGACTGTTACTAGAGTCTTCATGTATATCCGTAATTGAAAGAATTGTTAATGTGAGATTTTAACACCAGAAATCTTCCTAATACACAGGACAAGTGATCATTGCAACATTCAGTGTGTTGCAAAGTTTTGCTTTCAAAAGCTTCCCTTAATGGTCTTAATGTGATTTTTCTTTTTGTCTGTCTCTTGTTTTAATTGACATTCTCATCAAATATTGGGTTTTTATTAAAGTGACTCACAACTGGGAGACAATGAGGACCGCGGTGAATAACTACATCGGTTCACTGAACTGGGGCTACAGAGTTTCCTTACGAGACAAAAACGTCAATTACGTCAACGCCTACGCTGAGTTTGTGGAGCCGCACAAGATCAAGGCAAGTGTGTTCTGACACAAGCCGAATGTACTGTAGTCGACACCCAACGTTTATTGTGAAGGCAGAGCTAATGGTCACAGCTAAAATGAACCTAAAAGAGATCCAAGTCCACTACAGGTTCAGATACAATGTGAATGCAAAGAGAACTTGATTCTTTTCCACTAAGGGAGTTTGAGTTTGACTGATTCTTTTAGAGATAAATTAACTGTAAAGCGTAGTTAATTACTACTTTTGGCAGCAGATTATGGGGGAAAACATGCCTTAATGTCACAAGGCATTGCTTGGAATAGGAGAGCTGCTGTTTCTTGTAACTTAGTCTAAATGGCACCAGTATGAAATGCTAAAAGTTGCATATTGCATTCCAGTCACAGTCACGATCTGCCAAAACCTGCCCTTGTCTCACCATTTTGTTTGCTCTTCCCAACAGGCCACAAACAAGCGTGGAAAAGAGATGTTCTACACTGCAGCTAAGTTTGTCCTGGCGACAGGAGAGAGGCCTCGTTATCTGGGCATCCCAGGAGACAAAGAGTACTGCATCACCAGGTGAGATAAGACTCTGAGTTCACCAGAGTAAACTCCCTCTGGAGAGCTGCTTAATCGCAGCTGGACCTCAGGGGGTCGTTACCGATTTATTTACAGGATTTATTGATGTAAAGCTGATTCATTCTCAGTCACCAAGGGAAGGAAAGCTTCTACTGCATGACGTGTCGAATAAAAGGAGGATTTCCTTCTATAGCTCTGATAAAAGCAGCATAAATGTGGAAAATGGTCATGGGGGTACTTATTTTTAAATAATATACTTGCACATTTGCTCCTTTAGGCAGAGGATGGCATAAGTGTTGTTCAGACTGCCAGTCCAAATCTGATTATTTGTGTATCCGAATGGAATCCGATCTAAATGATTGACTGCATACTGTGTATCGCAAGTGTTCAGATCTGATTTGTGTGTCCCACGATGCTCTATCGTTTTACTGAATGTCTGCATTGGTTTATATGGCAATGACACATGGCTATGCTAAAAACAACAATAACAGCAATACAGTTTGCAATAAAGATATGTTACAATATAACATGCTTCCGTCACGCTGGATTATATTACGTCTTATGAGGAAGCGGCAGAAACGTAGGAAAGCTGGAATGCGTGGCTTTTTCTGTGCTGACGTCTCTGCTGGTCTCAAAACTCGGAGGTGTGTAGACCAGCAGTATATTGTCATTTTCCACTCAATTTGCTCTTTGCAACAACAACAGCCTTGTTTCTGACGAGACATTCAGTATGTTTTCTGTAAACAATGCCTGGCGTGTTTACGTGGCGTGAGAAAGTAGGCAAAAAAGCTGTGCAAAATCCAATCTGAGCAGTCAGACTGAAACAGATTTTCAGAAATGTGATTTTAATAGGATTTCAAGGGCCTGTTTACACCTGGTCACTTAATGCATTTTTAGTGGTCAGATATTGATCAGCGTTGATAAAATTGTTCCATTTACACTTGTACAGTTTTACAAGTACCACCTCCTGAAGTGGTTTAAACAATTGGATTTAATTCCGCTTCAAAAGCATTTCAGAGGATGTTTACACCTGGTCATTTTACAATGGGATGGCTATCTAGATGGTAGAGAGAACCCATGAACTGAACAGGTGTAAACGGCCCCAAATTATACTATGAATGTAGCTTGAAATGGGCTTGTAAAAATCATTTCATGTTTTGTTTTTTGTTCTTTCTTGCTAAATATTATCAGATTTGAACTGGCAAGGTCATGATAATGTTCACTAAATAGAGTTTGTCCGTTGATGTAACAAGCCTTTAAACTGAATGCATGTGTTCTTTTATGACTCAAGTCTGAGATTTCCTGATGTTTTATTCATCTTTTATCTGATAAGGAAGTGAGTGGCAGGTGTTTGGCAAGACTCAAGTCTCTGCGGTTTTCAGGATATTGACTTTTCTCTTTGGCAGCGTTTATGAGATTGAACTGAATGTGTCTGAACTTTTGTCTACATTTCAGGAAACGTGATCCGTCTGTGTTGTGTCCTCACTGGTTTTGTTTGTTATTCGCAGTGATGACCTGTTCTCATTGCCCTACTGTCCCGGGAAGACTCTCGTCGTCGGAGCGTCGTATGTGGCTCTGGAGTGCGGCGGTTTTCTGGCCGGTTTGGGGCTGGATGTGACCGTCATGGTTCGCTCCATTCTGCTGCGAGGATTCGATCAGGACATGGCCAACCGTGCAGGAGATTACATGGAGACACACGGGGTCAAATTCCTCAGGAAGTTTGTTCCTACAAAGGTTGGTGCATGTGTGCTGTTAAACATTACTGAAATCTGAAATGATGCATTATCTATCGCAGCTGCGGTTATGAAATGCTCTTTAGAAGTATTATGGTCATGGCCTCTTTACTCGCATTACGTTGGTGATAAACGATCATTCTTTTCTTCTACAGATCGAGCAGCTTGAAGCTGGAACTCCAGGCCGAATTAAAGTGACGGCCAAATCAACCGAGAGCGATGAAATCATTGAAGGAGAATACAATACTGTGAGTATCATGTCTGTGTGACGACAAAAGTGGAATTCCTTTGATATCATTGAAGTACATCAGGTTTTATCTTGTCTGCTGTCTCTGGCTATGTTTCAAAACTGGTGAGCTGTCCTGCTGTCAACCCTAAACCTAAATAGGCATCTCCTAAGGCATGCTTTCAGATGAACTGGAACCTCATAGTTGACCTGATTTGGAGCAATACATATTGAAAACAGCTGTGTACAAATATAGGTCTTCAAGGGTAACACAGGAGACTAAAGACTCATGAAAATACATAGCATGCACAAATATTGGGAAAAAAAATAAATGATAAATGTATGCATACACACAAAACCCTGTTCAACGGTTTAGGATAGGTACGATTTATTGTGTTTTTTTGTTTTTTGTTTTTTGTGTTTGTTTTTTAATGCAGTAAAAACAGGAAAATTGTGCATTACAAATAAATAACTGTTTTCTATGGAAATATATTGTAAAATGTAATTTATTCAAAGCTGTATTTTCAGCATCATTACTCCAGTCTTCAGTGTCACATGATCCTTCAGAAATGGGGGGGTTAAAAGTTTAAATTGTTCAATATAAACCCTCACTGGAGTTGTACAGTTAGACTACTGTTTAATGTGGATGAACTCCAGGTTTTGTTGATGTAGTTCCTGTGGGTGTTTGATTGATGTAAACAATGCTTTGCTCATTATTTTTGTTGTTGCTGTTTCTTTTGTAACTGCGGGAGGAGTCTGGTGTTTCTGTGGTAATCAGCATTGTCACATTACTGTAACATTTCTAATGTTTGCTGTGTCTCTCAGGTGTTGATCGCAGTGGGTCGTGACGCCTGTACAGGAAAGATCGGTCTGGACAAGGCTGGAGTTGTAGTCAATGCCAAGTATGTCTCTTTCATTTGAATAGTTTATTTTGGTCATCTGGTTTCACAGTCCCTCCCACATCCCATAACAAAGTCCTTGTTGTCATGGTAGCTCTTGAGAGGGCGGGGTCAGAGGCGTGCTCTGGTGTGTCACAGTGAATCAGCAGTTATTGACTCTGGGAACTGGGCATCGTGTCCAGCGTCTGACCTGAGGGCACATGCACTGTGTTTATGGAGCACACTGGGTCAGGAAGGATTCAGCTAAATGTTTTCATTCAGTAGTGTGGGATGATTAATATTAAATCACACACACTGAAATGAGAAGTGTGTAAGTGTGGTTTGAGATAGTCTGAGAGATTAGTGCAGCACAGCGGTTTAGATCCGTTCCCAAGCAGAATCATGTGATTCCATATGACCCACACACATATGGGAGTGATACACGGCTCTTTTATGCTTCCTCTGTATGAGCGACTCACTGAGCATTTATAGATTTATTATTTGAAATGCTGACTTAGTTGCTCATTTCAGTTTAGTAATGCACAAAATGTGTCTGTACATTGAAAGGTCATTGCGCATTAGTTACAGTATATAACACTTCATAGATTGCAGAAGTGAGCTGAAGTTGATGTAATGTGGCTTTTATATGACAAAGCATTTTTCGTTGATGCTTTTCTGCAGCAGTCTCAAAGTTTTATTTGTGCTTTAGAAAAACTCATGGCTTGAAGGTGCATGTGTGTTGAAAAATGTAGGTGTATCAAAAAGTTTAGGGGCACAATGACAAAGTACGCTAGGTTTTTAAATGTTTGTTTCAAACTATATTAAATTATGTAATTATATTGCATATCTTAAACGGTTAGAAATAACAAACATGTTACTAAAATGTAAAATGGAGAAACATAAATAAAAATAAATGCTGAGAAAATTATGCTAAAAAATGAATGTTATACTTTATTATGCTATAATTTAAAAATTCTAAATAACACTGGCTTGTATATCATTTGTTGGTCTTCAACATTTTATTAATACTTTTTAAAATCAAAAGGTCAATCAAAAATCAAAGGGGCACAATGACAGTACAGTATTTTTATTTATTTATTTTTTTTCAAACCGTATTTAATGTAATTATTTATAGGCCTACCTTAAACTGTATAAACTATACACAAACACATCACACATGATAGATAAAACAGATAGATAGAACACAACATATTTGTTAGCTTTTTGAAGTTAAAAACTATTTCTGTTTTTTCCATTGCCAAATATAAGACCTATTAAAGTGATAAAGACATTTGTTAAATCATGTTTAAGACTTTTGATCTGAATTTTCATGAGGCATAAGTGTTTACATTTGTACAAAAGCTTATAAATGCATCTTACTGTATGCATCTTACTATATCTTATGGGGCAGTCATGGCCTAATGGTTAGAGAGTCGGGCTTGTAACCTGAAGGTCGCCGGTTCGATTCTCGCACCGGCAGGAATTGAAGGTGGGGATTGTGAATGAACAGCACTCTCACCACCTTTGATACCATGACTGAGGTGCCCTTGAGCAAGGCACCAAACCCCTAATTGCTCCCCGGGCGCTGGAGCAATGGCCACTGCTCCGGGTGTGTGTTCACGGTGTGTGTGCATTTGTTCACTACTCACTATTGTGTGTGTGTGTGTGTGCACTTGGATGGGTTAAACGCAGAGCACCAATTTCAAGTATGGGTCACCATACTTGACAGTACGTCATGACTTTTCACTTTCACTTTCATTTTAGTTCATGCATATGTTTTAAGTTGCAAATGACTAAAATGCTGTTTTACAGTTGCAAGCATTTCATTCATTAACATGAATGCTCAAATTAATTAACCTCAAAACAAAAGTTTTGATGCTTTGAGGAAAAAATGGTAGATTATGTTCCTGCTACTCACAATAATGATGTTTCGCAACCAAGTAATACAACGTGAAAAGATATTTGAGAAGGCAATGCAAGTAAAGTGATTTAGATCAAGCATCAGAACCAAGTGTCAAATGGACTTTTAATGTGACTGTTGTTGGTGTAGATACTCTTTACTTAGTCCTCAAGATTTGGACTTTGCTCTACCAATGCTAACATTGAGTCATTTTCTGTTCCTCCGTCCAGGAACGGGAAGATCCCAGTGAACGATGAGGAGCAGACCAACGTTCCTCACATCTATGCCATTGGAGACATCCTGGAGGGGAAGTGGGAGCTCACTCCTGTGGCCATTCAGGCCGGAAAACTTCTGGCTCGCCGACTGTTCGCTGGAGCATCTCTGAAGGTCTGACATAGCCTGTGTGTTTTTGTATTATAAGTGTTTGCTTAAACTGTGTAAATAGCGGTTGGTTTTCTGTGATCTCACCGGTTCCTGTTTCTCTCTCGGTGTCGTTTCAGTGCGACTATGTGAACGTTCCCACCACTGTCTTCACTCCTATGGAGTACGGCAGCTGCGGTTACCCAGAGGAGAAGGCCCTCGAGATCTACGGACAGGAGAACCTCGAGGTGCGTGTTTGCAAACAGATGTCAGACTGGAAATATTAATAACCTTTGCTGCTAATGACTGCGGTTTTAATGAAGAGCTGGTAATTGTCTTTGTCTCTGCAGGTCTATCACAGTCTGTTCTGGCCTCTGGAGTTCACCGTTCCCAACCGGGACAACAACAAGTGCTACGCCAAGATCATCTGCAATAAACTTGACAACGTAAGACATGTGCATAACAGTCCCCATCCTATGTGAATGTGGTTTGGTTTGATGTGGTTTGTTCTTAGAATCATGTTTCATAAGTATATATATTTTTTAAGTCATGATTATACACTAAACTGGATTTTAGTCACTTTACAATAAGGTTTAATTCATTGACATTAGTTGAACTAACAATGAACAGTATCTTCTACCAGTGTTATTGTTAACTAAAGCTATTATTGTTTCAGTAATCTAAATAAAGCTATCAATAAATAAATGGTTGAAAAATGTCATTAGATTGAAGAACTGGAATTACTTGAATTTAGAAAATCTAAATAGAAATATGAAAAACCTAATAAAAATGATGAACACAGAGTTATTGAAACTTTTAAAATTTAGAAATAAAAATAAAAACTGAGAAAATGAATGCTATAATTATCAAAAAATAACACTGGCTTCAATACCATTTGTTGATCTTAATTTCAACATTTTACTTGTGCATTTTAAAATCAAAAGTTGCATCTTTGCATCTTGACACTAAACAATGAACAATTGCATTTTTAAAACAACCTTGACGCATTCCTGCATTCTGTAAGGAAAAAAAAAAGGTTTAACTTTACAAATTTTGCTGTAGTGTTACTTTTTATTTTCAGTTTTCTACATAGTTAAATTGTCAAATTAGATTTTTCGATCAATTAATATTGATGCATCTGTAATATTCAAAACTATTAATTTTCTCAAATTCACTTTCTTAAACTTGTTTTTTTTTACCCAAGAAATTTGGTGTTTGTAGTGTTCGAGGTGTTTTTGTTCAGTTGGCTTACATGATGCATATTTAGCAAATGCAATATTATGTTGGCTTTAAATGACATGTTCATATTACAGGCTTGTTTCTAACAGGCAGTGGCTGATTTCCTTTAATAATTGTGTTGAATGAATGGTTTGCGTTTGATTGCCTGCTATCATTACTGTAAGAGACTTCAGGAGTATGAACTGCTGTTGTCTGTGTGCAGGAACGTGTGATTGGCTTCCACTATCTGGGTCCTAACGCCGGAGAGGTCACTCAGGGCTTCGGCGCCGCCATGAAGTGTGGAATTACCAAAGATCAGCTGGACAACACCATCGGGATTCACCCTACCTGTGCTGAGGTGCGTTCCTGTGACCCTACTGCTTCATTATATATCACTGACATATCATGTTCTTAGTCTTTTGAGTTATAGCATGCTCTTCCCTTCATTTGTTTCCAGATATTCACCACCATGGAGGTCACCAAGAGCTCCGGTGGAGACATCACTCAGTCCGGCTGCTGAGGTTAAACCCTGCTCGTTTAACAGGCTGTCAAGACTAGTTTAAACTAGTTTATTCTAGTGATTTATCCCTCTCCTCTTGGCATAAACACACTCGAGTCTCTTTAATTAATCTCAGGTCATCAAATCTCAGCAGAAGTCGTAACATCGTGATCCGCCCTGCTCTTAAAAGGCTTTTGTGTCTCGCTGTTGTTCCCTATGTATGTCACCCTTAACAAACCATGTGAAGGGTGTATTGTGGGCGGAGTCTGGGAGCAGCAATAAGACACGACAGCCCTTCAGAGGCGGGGCTTCGCTTGCCTAGAGACCAATGACTGGGAGAGGAGATGATGATTGACAGCCTGTTAGACAGCGGGGTTACTCTGCTTTAACTGATTGTCCGAGTCAGAAATGCACCAGATGCGTCTGTGCTTTACGCTTTTCTTTCTTACACCTTATGAACTCGTGCATTCGCGTTTGGTGCTCTGTGACGTTTTAACCCTTAACCCACGTTCAGTGGTGGGTTACGACTGATGTTTTCTGCACTTGGACTTTAAATGGATAAACTCATGTTAACGAGTACACTGATCTTTGGCCTTCAGACTCACGAGGGCCGCATACTTTCCTTTATTTTGGTTGTAGGAGTCTATTTTTCTGTATTTAATAGTGGTTTGTCATCAGTTGCTCGGCAGAGCGTCATCATTCCACGTCAGGATCGTAATAAGACGGATTTCACTTCCCGCTCTCATTATTTTCTGATTTAGCTGTCGAGTAACTGAGACGTGATCGAAACGCAAACCAAATGCAGCATGTAGATGCTTCCCCAAAGTATTTAAACTAACGGGCGTCACTGAGATCCGTGTGACCGCAAACTCGTTTGTAGTTTGTGATGCCTGTCAGAGCACTTAGAAATATCAATAAAATGTGTGTTCATATTTTTATAAATATATCACTGGATTACATTACCTGTATCTGTACGGAGGTTTCATTCAAATATAAATGCACGTCTGTTTGTATCTGTTTGACATTTGCTGTTTATCTGCTTTCTGGATTATTTTGTCCAGTTTGTCTCACATCATTCACTCCCTTTTACTTTAAGGATTGTGTTTAAGGGTCAAAGTTCTTAGATTTTACTGTCACTCAGCTCCTGATGAATGTACAATATTTCCATAGTATCTCTGTTCAAATTCTATTCATGAACTTTAATAAAACGATGTACACATCTTGAGTTTCTCACAGGTTTATTTGCAGTAAATTATCTTAAACGTGTTTTAATCAATGCTATGTAAACCTTGAAACTTTAATGAACATCATAAATTGTGTGCATTTTTTTCCAGTGTGTTTATACATTGTTTTATCACAGTTTAATGTTCAGCCAATATAATTAGAAATTTGTAACTGTAACATTAATATTTTCTGCTGCTTGATAGGGAAAGCTGTGTAATAATAATACTTTATTCATTTAATAAAGCAGGTTGGGGAAAAATAAAAAAAAAAGTCATTTAAAAGGAGCCCAATGCATATCTATTGACCAGAATATGATAGACATTTTGCATAGTATTTCATGTTGATTATTGCATTACCGTTGTTTCCAGGGTTATCATTAATCAGTAACATCTAAAAGCAGTTTGGAGAAGTTTTACTGAAATTAAAAAATAAAATTAGGTAAAATTGAAATTTCGCCTAATACCATTTAAATTGATCCATGCAAGTCAGCTCAAAAAATTATCTCTTAATTTAATTTGAAAAGTCATTTTACTTATGGCTTTTGTCAGAGCCTCAGATTACAGTTTCCTTCTCAGTAAATTACACACTGCAGCTTTTAAGATATATTTAGATGATTGGATTATGAATGAGATAAATGTAGTCCAGAAACACTGGCAATAATGCATCTGTATAGAGTGGCAGCAGCTGATTGGCTGGAAGCTCTGTAAACAGGAAATGTCTAAAGCTTTCCTGCAACAGGAATCGGCCATTATGTACAGAACAGGATTAGGCCACTACAACTGCAGGATGGTCACTCTCTCTTGATTCAGTGCACACAGCAGACTATAGCTGAATTCAGTTCAGACAGCTCGTCCTTTGATGATCCTGGATGAATATTCACATACATGCAGTGATTTATAAAACCCTCAATTCCTGGACAACACACCTGTTCCTGTGAAGTGCAGCGCATTCATCTGAGACAAAGAGCGCTGGAGACCTGAGAAAATGATGATAAAACGCCTCATTTTCATGCATTTCATTCAGAGAGAGAGAATAATCACAGGCCGATGGATCAAACGCACCTGAGCAGACGTGTGTGTGTGTGTTTCTGATGATAGAGTTCTGTTTGATTTGATATAATGCTCCTCTACTTCATTAAATCCAGTCGGCTGTGGACTCATTTAACAGTTTTCTTTAAAAATACATAAATATTCTATATAATTAGTTTAAAATGTATTGGTTTCTATACTCTATTTATAAAGTCTTGAGAAGCAAACTCGTATCATCTTTGGTTGACTCGTTTGTCTTGAACCATCATTCAACAATTATAAACCTCTCTATTGGACTACAGTGATCTGATGAATCCAGGACACAGTAAAGCTGTTTAGAAACCAGTTTAGAGTGATGTAAAACATGTCTGATAATATTATTCATGTGATTCTGAGATTACCTTTTTTATATTATCATTGATCTCTTGATCACTTGGACAGAAAAGTTTGATGACCCTGATCTGGATTTGTTTGAATTTTAAGCTCTTCAGAATGAGAACAAATTGATTTAGTCATGAGACAAAGTTAGAATGTGGTAAATCTATTAAAACACACACACACACACACACACACACACACACACAGAGAGAGAGAATCTGGTCAGCTGTCCGGGACTCTCCATAGACGTAATGGTTTTTATACTGTACAAACCGTATTTTCTATCGCCCTACACCTAAAACCTACCCCTTACAGGAAACTACAGGCATTTTTACTTTCTCAAAAAAAACTCATTCTCTATGATTTATAAGCCTTTTGTACCCATGGGGACCTCAATTTAGGTCCCCACCGTGACACGAGTCCCCATGAGTCTGTGTGTATTCAGGTTTACGTCCCCACCAGGATATATAAACTTGTACACACACAAACACACACATATACACACACACACACACACACACACACACACATATATATATATATATATTGACTGTCATCATGTGACTCTTTGTACAGATGGTCAGATTCTCTGTTTGGTGAATAAAAGATGAATCAGCAAATTAAAAATTGCAAAACAGAAGCTTCTAGATTAGTGGTCTCAGTCGTTTATATGCTACTGTAAGCACTGTAGTTGTTAAATGAAGGTGACTAATCAGTGAGTAATTTTCCTGACATCGTGATCCATTGTCAACATGTTTCTGAGAAACCTCATACAGTGAGTGATCAATACACACATTGTCACAGTGAGTTTGCAGTTTAATTCATTTAAACTTGTTATAAGCCTTAGTATTAAAATTTGACATCCTGGTTTAATAATGGATTGTAAAAAATTAGAAATTTAAAATATAGGATACATTAGGATTAAAAAAAGACTTTTAACAAGCTGTAACTATAATAGATTTAAAGGTTAACCATCTCACACATTTATCTATGTATTAACTATGCATTTAAACTGTAATCTTTAGGATAAAATTCCTATCTTCCTATTAGTAAGGTTATTTTAATTAATAATATATATTTTTCTTCTGTGAAATTCTTATTTAAATATTAAGGACATTGTTCATTGTGTTCGCTCCAGGACACGGATTACACATTAACTCATCTCTACATTTCTTAAACATTTCTCAAGCACTAGGAAAGAAAAGAAATTCCTCTTGAGCAAAACCAAACACAGAAAGTGAGTCAGTAAATCCTCAGCAGAAATAAACCCGCAGTGATGCACTGGAGCCTCCTGCTGCTCAACAGCGCGATTACACATATATATCGTTTTATTTTTTTTTTATTTTTTAAATATTATAATTTATTTCGTGGTTTATTTAATTATTGTAATGTGATTATTTATTATATTTATATAATATGATTTATTATTATATTTTATTTATTATATTTATTTATATTATATTTATATTGTTGTTATATATTGTTAGATATAATAACGTTAATTATTAAAAGCCTTCTTTGAAGTAGTTATTTTTATTTATTGTCCAGAAACAGTGTCTAAATACCAAAACTATTGGCATATTCAATATATATGAGAATGTGCTCCAGAATCCACTGTTTTATGACATTTTTCAAATTAGAGCAAGCTAGGCGACAGCATTTAGCGGAGCGCCGCCTGTCGTATGTGTATCGCACCTACTTAAACTGCATCGGCCCTTCCTCTCGATTTCTTTCTACTGTTAAACTGACTTCCGGTTAATGTCCTTTCTAGCGAATCCTTTCTACTGCTCAGAGTCACGTGATCTGTGACGTGCGCGCAAAGCGGAAGTGAACGCGGCGGGGTGATGGGGGAGAATCACACATGACAGAGATATTAATTATCAGAGTTTAATGAAATTATCAGAGTTTAATGAAATGATCCGATGATCGGGTTTAATCGCTGTCAGGATGCCGCTGTTGACTCAGAATCAGCGAATAGAGCGCGTGAACTCAACCGCGGAGCTCTTCAGCAGAAGCCCGCATCTGAAGGCAAGTTACAAAATAATACACAAACATAATAATACCAGAGACACTTTAATATTATACGGCTGCATGCATTCACAGACTATAATGAATATAGACCGTCTTTCTCTTTATATTTAAACACTTGTGATGTTTAAGATAAACAACACCTTAGAAATCTTTAGAACAACACTTTAGAAATTCATTCATTTTATTAATATTTTATTAGTAATAGTAGTATTATACGGCAGTATGCATGCTCAAACTGTACTGTATGTACTGTATGTAGATTACCTTTGTCTTACTATTTAAATACAAGATAAATGCCATATAATTATTTATTTATTTATTTACACGGTGTGACATGCTGTACTTAAATACATTTCTCATATTTATGCATGCATTTTTACAAGCTCGCATTAATTAGATCATGTACAGACTACAAGTACTTTTATCATTTTAATTGTGTAATATGCACTGCAGGATTATTGAAGTAAACCGCAAAATGTAAAAATTTAGTGCTGTCAAAGGATTAATCGCATCCAAAATAAAAGTTTTTGTTTGCATAATATATGTATGTGTGCTGTGTATATTTATTATGTATATATAAATACACACACATGCATGTATATATTTCAGAAAAATGTTATTTTTATATATTAAATATATTTATTTATAATATAAATTATATGAATATAAATATAGACATGTAAATACATGTAAATATTTTCAAAATATATACTGTATGTGTGTGTATTTATATATACATAATAAATATACAGAGAACACTCACATATAATGCAAACAAAAACTTTTATTTTTGGATGCGATTAATCGCGAATAATTGTTTGACAGAACTAAAAAAATCTTAAAATTATATACAAATTTATTTAATATGAAAATATATCAAAAAGAAGATAAAAAAAAGTGCTTTAGTTCCTATGTTGAAAAGAGTTCTTGATGTTAAAAAACCCCAATAAGTGCTGTGTTGTTTGCTAATTACGTGCATATAGTGTACAGTACACATATGGTAATTAGAGGTGGTTGACATGTGTCTCTTAGGAAAGTGCGAAGCAGTTTGTGTCCAGAAGTCCAGAAGCTGTGGACACTAAACAGCTCCTGTACGTCCAGCAGCGGGAGTTTGCGGCGACCACACCAGCGGACAGTGAGTGTTTGCTCTCGATCTGATGACCGGTGATGTGGTAAACACACACTGATGTTTCTCTATCCTCAGATTCGGTCTCTATCCTGGGATCCGATGACGCTACAACATGCCATTTAGTTGTGCTTCGACACACAGGTAACATGAGCCTTCATAGAGTCAATGTCTGTGTTGGGTTACTGTGTGTTTGTGTCTGATCCTGTGTTTCTCTTCTGCAGGCAGCGGAGCGACGTGTCTGGCACACTGTGATGGCTCCAACACATGGACTGAAGTTCCTCTGATAGTCAATGCTGTCACTTCTAGAAGCAGCCCAGCGAAGGAGGGCAGGTGCTGTAGATTCATCACACATCGCTGAACTGGAATGTCAGATAGAAAGGAGTTGTGTGTGATTTATGGCTGTGTTTGTGTCTTCAGACTGGAGCTGCATCTGGTCGGTGGTTTTGATGATGACAGGAGGACCTCGCACTCACTCAGCCTTAGTATTCTGGGTAGGTTGTGCGATGAAGTTGAAACATTCACTGTGTGATCAGAAATCAGAGGTGTTTCTTAATCTTTTGCATTACAGCTGCCTTTCAAAAGCAGAAGGAAGAGATTCATCTGGAGACGTGCTGCATCACAGGTCAGTTTGTGCTCTTCATGACATGGGAAGTTCTTTTGTTTCTATTAGTATATTAACCTTAAAAATAAATAATGAAGATTCTGTCATCATTTACTGACCCTCATGTCATTCCAAACCTGTATGAATTTATTTTTTCTGTGGAACACAAAAGGAGTAATTTTGGCAATATCCATACAACAGCTCATAGTTATCACACATGTCAAAAAAGCCCATAAAAGCAAGAGAAAAGTAGCCACTACAAATTACTCACTATTTTCCAAGTCCCAAATCATATGATACTTTGTGTGAGGAAAAGACACAAATTTAAGCCATTATTCATTGAAAATCATGGCCTCTGTTGGGTGTCTGTTCTTCACACAAAGCTGTTTAATGACTTCAGAGAAATTGGAATATAGTGCATGATATTTTTGATAATTGCATAACTATTTCTGTCTCTTTAGACATGAATGACGTCGTCAAAGATGGGATTCATCGGCCCGTGGTGTATGGGATAGGTACTGTACAACATCTCCATCTTCTCTGAGTATCACCTTCTCATTGTGAATGATAGACACTTCAGCACAAATGTGATGTGTTTGTTATCCGAGTTATGAATTTGCAGTATGAATTGAATACAATGCTAAAAAAAACACAGAGCGCTGGACAACGTGCTATAATAAATTAAAAATAAAAAAGACACATTTTTGATTTCTTTCTTCACCAGGTTCAAACAGCACCAAAAATACAGCATGACTTTTTTTTTAATATAAAAATTGTGATTTCTTCAGGTTTGCTGTGCTTTTTTTGTAGGGCTGCACAATTTGGCCAAAAATAGTGTGATTAATTTACATATCAATATGACTGCCAAATAAGAACCATTAAAATAGATAAAAAGTAATAATTAATAATAATAATTAAAAATATTAAACAATCAGAAATAGAACTATTGTAATATTTCACTGTAAAATAAGAACAACAATAATAATAATAATAATAATAATTTATTTTACAGTACTGTAAAACTACAATACTAATATTTATGGCTGTCTTAATTTCTTAAATTTCAAATATTAAACCTTTAAAGCCTCTCTATTGTTGATTTATAAGCGCTTCCTATTGCAAGTTTGTGAAGAAGTTTGGTGTGTTTCATTCCCAAATGCACATAATAAGCGACTCCAGAGCAGATGCAGAGATGGAGTTTGTGTGCGGCAGCATGAACTGAGCTGCTCCGAGACTCTGAAAACACTGGACCACAAGCGGCTCATGTGCATACAATGCATGCAATGCCACGCTTTACTCTGAAGCTCACACAGCTTATATTTATTTAACTAAACTGCAGCCTTTGTGATTTTATAATCACGTGAAGCCATATCACAGTTTCAGTTTTATTTGGATTCATCATGCAGCTCTATACGAGACACTGACAGAGTGTTTCTGTCCGAGTTCAGGTGTGAACGTTAAAACGGGTCACGTGTTTCCAGCCTCGTTCACATGTCGAGGACCAGCGGAGGAGCTCCGATCCGCACGCACCTTCTCTGGTGGACAGGTACATGGATGAAGCCGTCATGCAATATTTAGAGCTCATTAAGAATATCTGGCTTCAGAATGCTGCAATTGACCAATCAGAATTGGTGGACTGAACTAACTGCTGTATAATCTGAAATATTGGTGTGTTTTATTGACAGATGGTTGAAGTGTATGACTCTAGCAGAGAGCTTGTGAAAATCGACCCATGCAGATGGACACCAAACAACGACATGGCCTTCTGGCTGTCCCAAGATGACGAAACCATCCTACAGGTCTGAAATCCCCTCACTGCTAGTTTATTGAACCTTTAGACCACATATAAAAAAAAAAGTTTGCATATGTGTTGAGTATCTTATTTTATCCATTAGATTTTTATGGCTTATATAGTCTGATATAGAGAGAATATACAAGAAAAAACATTTTTTGTTTTGTTCGGAGACTCAAACTGAGCAAAAATATGCAATTTGGTGCAGATTCTGAAGTTTGTGACCAAAAAGATAAAGTTCTGATGCCTGTAATGTAAATCAATGAGATCTTTATAACAGTATGGCAGATACTTACATAAAATGTTAGAAATATCAGGCGTCGCTATGTATCTCCAATAATGTCTTAGTAAGATGAGATTTAAATGATCCAAACATTTAATGCAATGCAATAAAATAATGATTGAGAGATGAAGAAATAAACGCTCCTCAAAAGCCTGACATGAATCACAAGCTGAAGGGTGGATGTTTGTACAATTAAAAGACCTTTTCATTCATAAAACAAAAATGGATGAACTATCAATCAGATGACAGAAGGCATGGAGTAGATTGTGAACAACAGGCTTAACTGCAAACTTTGATCATGTTGATCATTTAGAGGCCTATTAAATATGATACAGTAAGGTTAATAATGCATGATGTGTATTTCATCATTAAGTCAGATCTGCAGGATGAAGTGGCTCTTCTCATTGATTTCTCGTCTGGTTTGTCCGTCAGTATTTGTCCACCTCTCCACATGCAGAACCTCCTCACTTTGTCCATCACATCAAATCCACCATCCAGTTTCTGCTGGATCATCCGACCGCAGACGGGCTGTTTCCAGGCGGTCAGCCGCATCTGTACCGCCGCGCTGAGGACGGCCGCTGGAAGAGAGCCTAAACGCTGACCTCTGTGACCCACTGTAACCCAACTAAAGGCCTTTGACGTCTGATGTTTAAAGTAGAAGCTCCTTTACACTGATCTGAACTGAAACACGCTGATTGAAGCTCAGATTGAGTGACTTCTGCTCAGAGTGAAATATCTGATGATGGCTTTACTAACCGCACCTGCCGGCCCTTACATAGAAACAAGAGTCTATGGACTATTTCTTTTCATTTTTATTTCATATTTGTTATGTATGTCAATGCAAATGTGTACATGGATCATAAGATGTGTTGTTTATTTTACACTAACAGGATATGATGGTTTTTTTCCCCTTACATCTAGCTGCATCTTATTTGCTCACTAAACATTAATTTTGGAAACTGTAAATACAGTATGTTGTGCTCCTTTGACGATGAATAAGAGAATTAAAATTCTGTTGCCCGTGAAAACATGGTGTTTTATTTAAACCTTTATATGATAATAACAATGAACGTAAACTTTAAATATACTCCTCTTTAGACAGTGTTGTCTTACCGAGGATCTGCTGTTTACTGAAAAAATTTTAGAATTTTAGTTTGTGCAATATGAAATACTAAAGTACAACATGTCTGTATCTAAAATGTATAATAAAAAAAAAAAAAGTTTTGCAGAAAGGACCGAAGTTTCCTATCCCTGGTCTATAGATTGGAAACTTCTGAACTAAGCACGTTTGTTTGAAGCATCATTTGTGTTCGATTCGTTAAATAGATCTGTCCTTTGAGGAAAGAAACATAAACATATCATAACTTTTTGCTAGATGCTCTTCTCCACAACAAACTGCATATTTGCAATGTTTATTACTCTCCTCTGAACGTGATCAGACAGAGACACTTAATTATGAGATTATCTGCAGCTTATTTGGTCAGGCGCCTCCAAAAGGAGCATGCACACTAGAAACATCTTTGACCAGATACATCTACTGCTGTAACAAAAAGCCATGACTGCTGGATTCTCAACAATCACAACTGGTAGGCAACTTTTAAGAAAATATTTTGGTAAAAATGTAGAACATTGCTTATTAATTGTAATAAGGACTTGCTATTTTTTTTTTAAGGAGGTTCACCTCATCTGTCAGAGGTCAGAGTTGTGGTCTTGGGAAATTATGAAATTGATATGAGCAATGTAATCAGATACGCCGTGGGCTGCTGGGATCTTATGGGAGAGAACGTGGGTCAGTGTATGTTATATGAAATCGAACAGGCTGGAAGGAAGATCATTGTTGTGGAAACACCAGGATGGAACTCAATGCAGCGAACACCAGAAAGCATCAAGAAATCAATCAGAAGAAGCGTGTCTCTGTGTCCTCCAGGACCTCATGTTCTGCTTCTGGGCATTCCTGTGAATAGAGATGAAGACCCTTCAGGTGACATTAAAGCAGCAGCGACGCACATGGAGTTACTGTCGGGGCATGTCTGGAAACACACCATCGTCCTGTTTGCATGTGATGATGAAGTGGGAGAGTTTGACATCAAAGCTTGCATTCAGAAAGCAAAGAAAATCCTGGAGAAGTGCAAAGGCTGGACTTACATTCTTAAGAGATATACAGGTGCATCTCAATAAATTAGAATGTCGTGGAAATGTTCATTATTATTTCAGTAATTCAACTCAAATTGTGAAACTCGTGTATTAAATAAATTCAATGCACACAGACTGAAGTAGTTTAAGTCTTTGGTTCTTTTAATTGTGATGATTTAGGCTCACATTTAACAAAAACCCACCAATTCACATCTCAACAAATTAGAATACTTCATAAGACCAATAAAAAAAACATTTTTAGTGAATTGTTGGCCTTCTGGAAAGTATGTTCATTTACTGTATATGTACTCAATACTTGATAGGGGCTCCTTTTGCTTTAATTACTGCCTCAATTCGGCGTGGCATGGAGGTGATCAGTTTGTGGCACTGCTGAGGTGGTATGGAAGCCCAGGTTGCTTTGATAGCGGCCTTCAGGTCATCTGCATTGTTGGGTCTGGTGTCTCTCATCTTCCTCTTGACAATACCCCATAGATTCTCTATGGGGTTCAGGTCAGGCGAGTTTGCTGGCCAGTCAAGCACACCAACACCATGGTCATTGAACCAGCTTTTGGTACCTTTGGCAGTGTGGGCAGGTGCCAAGTCCTGCTGGAAAATGAAATCAGCATCTCCATAAAGCTTGTCAGCAGAAGGAAGCATGAAGTGCTCTAAAATCTCCTGGTAGATGGCTGCGTTGACTGTGGACTTCAGAAAACACAGTGGACCAACACCAGCAGATGACATGGCAGCCCAAATCATCACTGACTGTGGAAACTTCACACTGGACTTCAAGCAACATGGATTCTGTGCCTCTCCAGTCTTCCTCCAGACTCTGGGACCTTGATTTCCAAATGAAATGCAAACTTTACTTTCATCTGAAAAGAGGACCTTGGACCACTGAGCAACAGTCCAGTTCTTTTCTCCACAGCCCAGGTAAGACGCTTCTGACGTTGTCTCTGGTTCAGAAGTGGCTTGGTAGCCCTTTTCCTGAAGACGTCTGAGCGTGGTGACTCTTGATGCACTGACTCCAGCTTCAGTCCACTCCTTGTGAAGCTCTCACAAGTGTTTGAATCAGCTTTGCTTGACAGTATTCTCAAGCTTGCAGTCATCCCTGTTGCTTGTGCACCTTTTCCTACCCAATTTCTTCCTTCCAGTCAACTTTGCATTTAATATGCTTTGATACAGCACTCTGTAAACAGCCACACCTTTCAGTAATGACCCTCTGTGACTTACCCTCTTTGTGGAGGGTGTCAATGTTCGTCTTCTGGATCACTGCCAAGTCAGCAGTCTTCTCCATTATTGTGGTTTCAAAGAACAAGAGATACCTGGAATTTATACTGTAGGGATGGTCATTAATTGAAACTCAAATGTAAATATTCTAATATTTTGAGATACTGATTTTTGACTTTCATGAGCTGTAAGCTCTAATCATCAAAATTAAAGCAAAAAAAACTTTTGAAATGTTTTACTTTACATGCAATGAATCTAAAATATATGAAAGTTTCAC
The DNA here is from genome assembly GCA_021397915.2 of Tor tambroides. Taxonomy (NCBI): domain Eukaryota; kingdom Metazoa; phylum Chordata; class Actinopteri; order Cypriniformes; family Cyprinidae; genus Tor; species Tor tambroides. The sequence continues at coordinate 57,439 of JAFVLL020027718.1, forward strand.
TTTTTGAAATAACTTGAACTTTTTCACGACATTCTAATTTATTGAGATGCACCTGTAGTAATATCAGTGAGATTCTTAAAATGATAGAAGATCTGGTGGAGGAGAACTGTGGTGATGTATTCATACCACAGATGTACTATGAACTGTTCAAGTGGAAGAAGCCTGACTTTGTGAATGAGCCACAAGCACTTTTGATGCATTACTTCAAACCCATCACAGTGATGGCACTGGCTGTATTCGGAGCGCTTCTCTCTGCAGTCGCTGGAGCTGAATATGGAGTTTCGGGAGCTTGTGCTGGATTATTTTTGGGAAGCATTCTAGCAGTTTTCCTTGCCTTCTTGGTCTTTAAAATAGCAGAAAACAGGACCAATTAGTAACTACATAGATGCATAGGTTTGCATACAACCTAACAATCCGTTAATAGTCCGACTGAAAGCTCAACCTGCCTGGAAACTGTACTGTAAACACTGAATATTAGCATTTGAAATATACATTGAATAATTATGCAAAACTTTTGAATCCGACTACATTCTCAACCAGATCAAAAATACTTTGTGCACATGCACAGTGCAGTGGTGCATGTTTAATGACATCTTAAGAATAACTGGAGAATTAATATATAATACATAAGGAAAATGCTTTTCTGGCATATGTTTAGCTATGTTAATAAAACTTTGATTCGTACTCACAGTGGTTTTCTTCACATTTCTCCTCAATGTAACTCCAGGTTCATGTAATGCACAAGTTTATGGTAAACATAAACAGTATTTTTCAGGATCCACAATTGGATTGATGAAAATGAGTGCATGTTAACATACTTATAGTCCTCAAGGAGCTAGAGAGTGTACAAAAAAAGAAAATCATTTCCATTAGTCCTACACTGAATCCATTCAACAGCTGTTAACCTGCCTCAGAGGGTACATTTAAGAACAGGTTGCATGTACGCTTTTCTGCTATAATGTCAGATGAAACAAACATGGTAAACAAAGATGCATAATGTTACCTCAGTCTCACACTTACATACTGGTCTGAGAGCTTGTGCTGTTTTTTTTTTTTTTTTATAAATATGAGACTAAAGCACAAACCCATATTCCTCATTTGTCTGATTATTGGTCATGTTATTGATATTTATACACACAGATACTGTAAAGTTTTGAGGTTTACTACTGAAATGATGAGATGTTCCTGTAGATTAATCAGTACAGCAAGTCACTTTCAAATGTATAAATGTAATGTAAAATAATGTTACAAGTGTAGTTGATGCATAACATGTCTATGGTAAAAATGTATGTGTAAGCAACATATATATTTTTGGTCCTGTAACTTTTTTTTAGTTTCTTTTCCAAAAATTGTAATCACATTTTGGCCTTCACCAGTTCATTGTAAATAGTTTTCTGTAGGATATGTTTAACTATTTCATGTCAAGTAACCAGACAGACAGAGAAACTCTTATCTTTATGTATTAAATCTTTAACAGTCTGGATGTATTTGTAGATTGAGATAAATTTTTGGGTAAAGCAATTAAAGTCAGGTATTTTGTCCTACTAATAGCAATCTTTGCAGACAGAACGGCTAAACACTTCAGATGGTGCACACACCTCCTGCAAGATCACACCACCATCTTATGACCAATACTGTTAAACATTCATTTACCTTGATTGTTCAAAGTTCATCAACACCCAAAATGAAAGTATACATTTATACGGAAGTAGAAGTACAGAAAAACAACCTAATGCGAGGTATGTTGATACAGTATCAAATTTTGCTTTATGTTTGCTATGTTTTCTGTTCTTGCATGTACAAAAAGCTTAAGCTCTGTAAGTATATTCTGCTGTTGCATAGGATTTTTGGGATCTCACTCGGAGCTTAAATGAGAAAACCGGACTCTAAAAATGTCCATAACATAATTTACATGTAATAACGGCAATGTATTTTGGGTGAACTCAGAGTTTAAAAAAAAATAAAGAGCTAAACTGTACCTTTACTATTTTGCAATGTTAATTTTATGTGAGCAGTTGTTATGACATTCACCTTTTATATATTCCATATTTCCATATTTTTCCATATCATTTGAGAAATCATACCACAAATGAACATGCATAAGTGCTACAAAATTTGTGTTACGTCTTCTGTGATCAGACATTGCTTAATGGTTGTAAAACTGCGATATAAACTGGTTATTAGTATTAAGTGAAACCTGTAGCACAGCAGAACCAAATGAGTGATTTCTTGTTATCAGTTTCCATGAAGAGCTTGTTGTGAAGCAGCTGCACATGTGATACTAAATCTCCTCAGGGTGAGTCAGTTTATCTGTATGTGGTTTCTAACAATTAAGTATTGTGATTAATAAAAAAAAAAAAAAAATGAAGCCATAATATTAATTTTGATTCTTGCTTTTTAAAGGAGGTTAATCTGTACAGTAAGAGCTCAGAAGTGTGATCTTAGGAAAGGCTGGAGAGGACAACAGAAGAATAAAGTGGTAAAAGCAGTCCTAAACTGTGAGAATCTGACAGGAGAGAAAGTTGGTCTGTGTACTTTACATCAGAGTGAACAAGCAGGAAGGAAGATCAGTGTTGTGGAAGCACCAGGATGGAACAGCATGAAAATAATATACCCAGGCAGAGACATGGAAGTTTACCGGGGAATCCTCCTAACTGTGAGTATTAGCCTACGCCACAAAACCTACAGCTGATCTCACATTCAGTTACAGTATGTACTGATCTGTTATTATTTTCTTTTACAGTCGGTCGACAACAGGGCGGAGCAAATGAGCCGTTACGTCCCATTTTCTATGCTATTGGTGCTATTGGTTTTGTTGTCGGTGCTTTATTTATCTTAGGACGAATTTTACTAAGACAGTAGGAAAACAGATTACCACATTGGAAGCTTTAATATATTTACATTCATGCTTTTCATTTTAGTTGTTGAGAGAATGAAGATTAAACTAAATATTCAAATATTTTTTATATCCTATTGTGAACATGGTCTTTTTTTGAAAACATTCTATATTGTTCAGCTCATGAAGCTCAGCAGCTAAATTACTGACATTATTGACTATAATTGGATTAAACGAAACAATCATATTCTTTCTTTTTCAAATACTTCTTCTTTGATAAGTGTATGTTCATATTTTGTGGTGTTATTTTTAATTGTCACATTTTCGTCAACAGTATGCTTTAATTAAAACAGTTTAATTATCATAATTTTTTTCTCATCTTAGCTGTATAAGAGCAGTAATGACCGGAACTGGAAAACTTTCAGTTCACGTTCAGTTCCTTTCAGTTCACTTATGTTTTGCTGTTCACAGTACCAGTACGTTTTTAAGGCAGGAGTTGAATCTTTGCAGTGTTGTACCAAAATCTTCCTCCTTGTGAAATTTTTCATTGGTTCATTCAACACCTGTGAACCATGTTGGTTGAAAAAAGGTGAATGTGTGAATGAAACACTATTTCAGTTTTGTTGCCTGTTACATTCATGGATTTGCCTGTGTGCATACTTTATAAACATGCTACACAACATTTTGTGTTCTTTATACATTGTTAAAAAATGTCTGTTAATGATCTTACACATTACAGATCATTTTTAAAAAACACATCAACATATTTAAATATGGTTCTCATATGTCTTGAGGATTGAAATGACTGTTCAAGCATGTACTATGTAAATAAAATTTAGTTGGATGAAAATAATATTTGCTTGTGTATGAAGAGGTTATGTCATGCTCTCAGACATCTTTTTAAAAAACACAATACATATAAAACATCCAAAATGTAAAAAAAAAAAAAAAAAATCCTGCAGATTTAAAATGTGTGTTCTTTTAATTCAGCTATTGGTCACACATATTTATTGTGTTTTTTCTCTCACTTCTTTTTCCTCCCCCTCCCTCCCCCCTTTTCTCTTTTTGGTACTTCATTCAGGTTCTGTAAGTACTACAAAAATGTATCCTGAAATGGATAGAAGTCAGTTGGATTGAATGCAGCTTGTTTTTTTCTTTCATAATTCTGTCTATCTTTCACTGCCTTTACAAACAAACAAACAAACAATCAATAAATAAAAACTGAAAATTAAGGTGAAGTCACTCTGAACCTGGGCCCGTATTCACAAAATATTTTAAGGCTAAAAGTAGCTCATAACTTGCCAATTTAGGAGAAAATCTTAAAAATAATTGGACTCCTAAATTTTTAGCTCTAAGAGTATTTCACAAAACATTTTAGCATTAAAACTAGCTTCTAAATCTGTGAAATGTAGTGAAGAGGACTCCTATGTCACTAAGACCAAACCACAAACTATCCTAAAATGGCTGTTGCCAGCAATCTGCCTCAGAACATAAACATTTTAGAAATATTTGACGATAATTAGCTTTTATAAAGGTATGACCTTTGGTATAGAGGTTATTCCAACTCCAAATTTTCCTTTGATTATATTTTTGTTTTCATTAACTAGCTGGGCAAGAAGTAACAGATGCTCTTGAGTCCAGTTTGGTTTTCTTTTATGTTTGCATGTCTTACTATCAGCCATGATTATTCTACTCTGTTAATTAAAAGGCTGTCTATAGGCATATTCACTAATTATGAGAAGCATACATGTAAGAGGCTGACAATTACCTGGGCCCTTATTCACAAAACATTTTATCTGACCATTAAGAGTTCTCCTAAATAGCAGTAAAAGTTTCTAGCTAAGAGTTTTCTTTAAAACCTATTCACAAAGCTGCTGAGACAAACTTTTACTAAGGAATAGAGAGAAGCCTTAAGCTAAGAGTAAGGGGCGGGGTTTACCTTGTTGCTATGGATCATGTCAGCATGCTTATTAACTATACGCACAGTGATTGGCTGATAGTGGTCTCTATCAGAGATTTATTCATAGAAATATTGTAGAGCACGATATTATGTTGCCACATTCAAATAAAGGTTTATAAAATAATGTTAATTGCCACATTCAAATAAAGATTTTAACGTGCAGGCTAAGTGTCACTAATTAAACAAATATATGTTCAGCTTATTGTCAGTCTATTACATGTATGCTTCTTGTAGCGGATGCATATAAACTGCCTTTTAATTAACAGAGTGGGATAATCATGGCTGATAGTAATATAAGCAAACGTAAAAGAAAACCAAACTGGACTCAAGAACAGCTGTTACTTCTTGCCCTTAATGAAAACAAGGATATAATCAAAGGAAAATCTGGAGTTGGGATAACCTCCAAACCTTAAAGGTGATACCATTTTAACGGCTCATTATCGTCAAATGTTTCTAAAATGTTTATATTCTGAGGCAGATTGCCGGCAACAGTCATTTTAGGATAGTTGTGAGTTGGTCTTAGTGACTTAGGAGTCCTCTTCACTACTCCTAACGTTTCACAGATTTAGGAGCTAGTTTTAGTGCTAAAACGCTTTGTGAAATACTCTTAGAGCAAAAATTTAGGAGTCCTAAATTTAGGACTGACACGCCCACTATTTTTAAGATTTTCTCCTAAATCAGCGAGTTATGAGCTACTTTTAGCCTTAAGATGTTTTGTGAATACGGGCCCAGAACATATACTTAATTAGTGACACTTAGCCTGCATATTTATTTGAATGTGGCAACATAATATTGCACTCTACAATATTTCTATGAATAAAACTCTGACAGAGACCCCTCCCCCTATCAGCCAATCACTGTGAGTATAGTTAATAAGCATGCTGACATGATCCATAGCAACGAGGTCAACCCCGCCCCTTACTCTTAGCTTAAAACTTCTCTCTGTTCCTTAGTAAAAGTTTGTCTCAGCAGCTTTGTGAATAGGTTTTAAGAGAAAACTCTTTGCTAAAAACTTTTACTGCTATTTAGGAGAACTCTTAGTGGTAAGATAAAATGTTTTGTGAATACCTGATTTACATGTGTCAATACCAAGATATTTGACACAAATTTTCACCCCAGCCACTCCACTGCCAAGTTACTAAACCTGTAATTTATCTTTAAGAAAGACACATGTATCGTCAGCTAACTGAATAATTCTTAAAGTGTTTCCTCCAGTATTTATAACTTCAGTGTCTCCTCAAGGCCAATACTGACATGTTTTAGTAAAAAAGTATTATGACCTAAGGGCAAAGACATAGGTCTTTAAGTTGACAATATTCTAGAAGGAGGCCCAACTGCAATACAGCAAGTAGGAAAGCATGTACCATGTAGTTCAGATGTCTCTACTGTTTTCATGTTTAGATTAACAACATTTAGACAAAATGTCAGTTTCGTTTCATTTGCAACAACACACAACATTACAGACTTTGAAAAGCAAGTACCTGAATTACCTGTTTCTGGATGGCTTCTGTGTATGCTGTCAACTGCAAAAAGGAAAGGTATTTCACAAGGAAGTAAAGACAGAAAAAACAACCAACTGGCAATGTGAGGTAGGTTATTTGATACAATTTTTAAGCATTATTATTATTTTTTAATCTAATGCTTTCTGTTATTTGCTTTTACAAAGTGGAAAAACCTTTTAAGAGTATCTTGTTGTTGTATAAGCTTTTGTTCAGCATATAGGTTCACTTAAAGCTTGAACAGGGAACTCTGACGCAATGTGGTTGTTTTTCTCTTATGTCTTGATACCAACTCAAAATACTTTTCAAGAATATATTGAAAGTACAATGCTAAATGTTATGTTCAGTACTAAAAACATTTTTTAAATTGTCATAATGACAGCAATTTATTTTAGGTGAACCCAGTCCTATTAAACAATAAAAATGTACCTTAGTCTGTACTGTTCAGTTTTAAATCTGAACAATTATTATGTTCACCTTTTCCACACTTCATCAAATCATTTCATTAAAACATTAATTCTGTAATGGAGCATTTGTGTCCATGTGACAACAATAAGGTACATCTTCTGTGGTTTGGCATTGCTTAATGCTTTTGAAATGGTGAGATAAATTAGTTGTGGATATTATGTGGAACTTCATAGTAGAGAAGAACCAGTGTGTTTTGTTTTTATCAGTTCCCATGAAAACATGTGGTGAAATCATCTTGATCAGCTGCACATACTGTGATCATGGCTACTACATTTTCAGCATCTCCTCAGGGTGGGTGAATTTTTCTCTGTGTGTTTCTAACAAAGAAATATTTTAATGAATAAACATTATGGAATAATATGGAATTCTCTTTTCATTTGGTTTCTCTTTGCTCTTTAAAGGAGGTTGCTCTGTACAGTCAGAGCTCAGAATTGTGATCTTAGGAAAGACTGGAGAGGACAAGAATAAAGTGGTCAAATCAGTCGTAAACCGTGAGAATCTGTCAGGAGAAAAAGATGCATGTACTTTATATAAGAGTGAACAAGCAGGAAGGAGGATCAGTGTTGTGGATGCACCAGGATGGGAAAAACACTCAATACAAGAAACGCCAGAGAACATAAAAGAAGAAATTGTCAGAAGCATGTCACTTTGTCCTCCAGGACCTCACGCTCTGCTTCTGGTCATACCAGTGAAAACTCCCTCTCAAGAACCTTCAACAGAAATTAAAGCAGCACATGCACACATGAAGTTACTCTCTGAGCGCGTCTGGAAACACACCATCATGCTGTTTGCTTGTGATGAAGGAGTGGAGGAAACAACAATCAGAGAACACATTCACAGCGCTGAGAAAATCCTAAAAAAGTGTGGAGGACGATCTCATGTTCTTCAGAGGAGCACTTGTGAATCTCCCTCTCAGATCCATGAACTTTTAAAGAAAATAGACTGCTTGGTGGAGGAGAATCGTGGTGATTTCTTCATACCACAAGTTTACTATGAACTGATTCAACAGAAGAGTCAAGAAGCATCAGGTGCGGCTGAGATCAGGCAGAGACGACGTGGAAGTTTGGACAGTCCTCCAAACTGTGAGTATCATTTCACAAATCCTACAGTATAGCTGCTCTCACACATTTATTTACAGTTTTTTTTTCAACTGCTTACACAAAAAAATCTTTACTTGTGACACAATTTCTGAAAGCTGACACTCAAACAGCAGAAGCACACACCAAATTTGCAAAACCATACAGTAATTATGAGCCTTTGGCTCAGTTTTCAATTTCATAAAACACTTTTTTCAAAAAATCTAACAGGAATTAATATTATGGCAAAGGTGTTTGCAATTTTTTTTTTAAATGTGTTTGTGATATTTTGAATGCAGTACTTCATTTTGCATTTTGTTTGAGCAATTCTTGGATTTGTGTGTAAAGTTTTGAAAAAAGAGGCAAAATTTTGAAAATGTGTGTAAGCAGTTGAAACCCCCCCCCTGTAATGCACTGATTTATTATTGTTGTTTTTTTTCATTTATAGTGAGTGAAGACAAACAGGAAACTGTAGAGGCTGCCACACATACGACTTGGGAAGACATAACACCAGTCATGGTGATACTGATGGGTGCAATCGGAGCACTTATTGGTGCAGTTGCTGGAGCTGAAAATGGAGTTTCAGGGGCTTGCTCTGGAATAGTCGCTGGTGTCGTTGTAGGGGTTTTACTTGCAATTTTCATCATGTACATTTATACCTACATTTATTCACGTATCAACAATTGAATCATAAGGAGCTGCACAAAATCTCATTTCAGCGCTTTTGATGAATGGCTATGCTATTATTAATTTTGTCATTTCATCTGAATATCAACATTTGTGAGATTTAGTCAGCTGAAACAGTTTTGAGGTTAGTTGATCTAACTTTGTGTCCCTGGAAAATAGTGTTGAGTCTTTGTTGTTGTGGTTGTTAATGAGGGATCTGTTGTTGTCAGTGTTTATAGATTTGTGGAGTAAAATTTTCTAATTTGGAGTAAAGTAAATAAAAAAAATTAAACAATTAAATATTTATATTCATATAGTGTATACAAGTCCTAGACTAATTTTACCTTTCAGATGAATCTCTTTTACTAGGATTCTGCTTTGTCTACTATCGGTTATTTACTTATTCAACCAAACTGTCAAAATTTAGTATTTTACATAAATTATATATATATATATATATATATATATATATACATATACAGTGCCCTCCAAAAGTATTGGAACAGTAAAGACAAAATTGCTCTGTTGGCTGTGGAGTCAAGACATTTACAAATATGATTAAAAGATGAATATGAGACAAAACTACAGAATGTCACATTTTATTATTAGCCATTTCAACATGTTTTACCAAATAAAAAGAACAGCACTTTTAGAGTTTCATCCCCCTAACTGATGTGAGCATAAGTATTGGAACAGTTGCCTCACAGGTCTTTCTGAGTGATCAGCTGTGTCCAGTTGCATTAATTCTTCAGATATTAAAAGCAGGGAATGTGTCGTATCAGTTATATCCATTACTTCTGTATTCTAAATCCTGCAATCGATGATGACACACAAACCAGGATGAAGCCGAGGGAGCTGACTTGCAAGCAATTTGGATGCTAAAAGAAAAGAGGAAGTCAATTAGAGCTATATCAAAATTAAAGGGCATGGAGAAATCAAGAGTTTGGAAACCACCAGTGACACCAGCAACCAACAACGACCTGATCGGCTGAGAAAGCAACAGTAATTGATGACAGACAAATCATAAAAGCTGTGAAAATTAACCCTAAAAGACGTGTCTGTAAAATCACCAACAACTTCCAGAAAGCTCGGGTGATACTCTGACAATCTACTGTCCTCAGGAGACTTTGACACAGAATTACAGAGCTACACAGCAAGATGCAAGCCTCTGACCAGCACCAAAAATAGAAAGGCAAGATTAGAGTTTGCAAAAAAGCACGAAGGTGAGCCAGAAGAGTTTTGGAACTGTGTTTATGGACCGATGAGACAAAGATGAACCTTTATCTAAGTGATGGGAAAGCAAAAATGTGGAGAAAAAAGGGAACTGCAAATGATCCCAAGCATACAGCCTGATCTGTAAAGCATGGTGGAGGTGGTGTCATGGCATGGGCATGCACGGCTGTCTCTGGAACAGGCCCTCTCAACTTTACTGATGACTTCATGTATGATGACAGCAGCAGAATGAATTTGGAAGGGTACAAAACTATCTTGCCCACCAATATTCAAGAAAATGCCACCAGATTAATTGGGAAGTGCTTCATATTGCATCAGGACAATGACCCAAAACACCCTGCCAGTTCAGTCAAGGAGTTTATAAGGGCAAAGAAATGTAAAGTCTTAGATTGCCTAAGTCAATCTCCAGATTTAAATCCAACTGAACATGAATTTCACCAGCTGAAGAGGAGAGTAAAGGCAGAAACTCCTCAAAACAAGCAACAATTGGAATTGGCTGCATTAAAGGCTGGGGAAAGTCTTTCAAAGGATGAGACCAAGAGTCTGGTGATGTCTATGGGTATAAAAAAAAAATAAGAAAATGTTTCTATTTATGTCCAGTAATAACACATTGGCTGACACAAGATCATTCTGCACACACACACACACACACACACATATATATATATATATATATATCACAATTTAAAAGTAAATGCGCATTATTCTTAAGGCTGGCTTCTCTCATTTTACCCTACATTTGGAAGGTCTTTCAGTTTTGTGGCCAGTAGTCAGGTGGCTACAATCACATGGAAAATGGAGTGGTCACACAACTTTTAACCACCTATTTATTTATTTATTTTAAACTAGTTTACATACTGATAAGGCAAGGCATACACGCCCACGTTATTATTACATTCTTTTTTTCTTGTTGTTGTTGATTCCAACATGTTCAGATTTCACACTTGGGTTCAGTTTATGCATTAATTAAATGAAGACTAGTTACGATATGATGCTTTCTAATGTGTCTCAAAATAGTCCTATCATTAGCACGCAAGTTCAAGGAGTGTTTCGGTTTTGTGGGCCGCAGAGCGCCCTCTGCTGTCATAGACTTAGCCACCGGAAATACGCTCTGTTCCTATCCGGAAATACGCTCGGCGTGGCGGATGAAAACTGCTAGTGGCGTGAAATCACAGGCCCTACATTGGTGAGTTTACATACGTATAGTTTGAGAGTTTACTTAATTTAACAGATTGTTCACTTTATATGCGGGCAATTTCAGCACTGCTTCTGTGGTGTGACATGCTGAACTCCATCTTAAACTGTTTTAAATTGTTTCTTTTGTAAGTCATGCGGTCAGCACCATAGATATATATACGGTCAGTACAGTCATGAAATAATATTAACCTTAGAGCCTACAGTGGAGATTTAAAGAGAAACAAAGAGAATACAAGACAATAAAAATACAATTAAAAAGTTTGTAAAAGACAGCCCAAGGAGTGCAGTGACAGTTGTAATAATATTCTGTATGCAGCTTTAATGAACTCATGAAATATTCATATTTGTATACATTATTCTGCACATGATTAATGGAAATGTTTTAAAGTGTGTGCAGGTGAAGATGAGCAAACGGAGATCAGCAGCTCTCACTGAAGCCCAGTGCGTCTCTCTGGTCTGTCTGATGATTTCTGATTTCAGATTGTCCTTGTTATTCTGCCTCTCCTGTACAGATCTGAACAGATGTGTGTTATTGATGTGTTCAGGCTCAGAAGCTCCTGCGGGAGAGACTGTGTCATCAGAAGCTGCCGGATCGGCCCGTGGCTCTGGACTCACAGTACAAGTGAGTTCAGTTTACACTATCTGCTCCTGTCTGATGTAAATGTGCGTGTTTGTGTGGATTCTTACACTCTCTCTCTCTCTCTCTCTGTCTGTCTGTGTGTGTGTGTGTGTAGACACTTGCTGGAGCTGCTGAGACGAACAGCTGTTCATGGAGAAAGTAACTCGGTCCTTATTGTTGGTCCACGAGGATCCGGCAAAACTATGGTACAAAACATCAAGAGATTTACTCCCTCATTGATAACTGGCTTTTTTTTTATATATATATAACTCATTTTGAGTAGAATAAAATAATTCAATGTTCATAAGGGAAAAAAGTACAATATTATAATTATTAATAATATTTATTAATAATGTCTTTCTCATACTTTCTCATCGCATTTTGTGAAAAATACCCAAGTGCTGACTTTCCAAAATATATGTAATATATATATTTTTTATCAATACATTTTTACTTGAGATGCAACATTACATAAGGTAAAAAAAAAATAATTATAATTTTTTTTTCTGGTTGGTGGAAATGGAGTGAGAATTTCAAAGAGAAAACAAATGTTGTTTTTCTGAGATTTATCTTCAGTCCTTTGAGTTAACTTTATTTTTTCGGACCCCATTGGCAGATTTATTTTTATTATTATTATTATTTATTTATTTTTTTTTTGGTTTGTTTAAAGCAGAAACTCACTTCATTTTAATTTCCCAGAAAACAAGACTTTTTAATCTTATGTATCTAATGTTGCATCTCAGATAAATGTATTTAAAAATGTATTTGTGTTGAAAAAACCCCCCCCAAAAAACAAAGCCAAAGTTGGGAAGAAAGTAACTTTTGCAGTGTGCTACAAAAATAAAGTGAATATTTCTGAAACTATGGCATACTTATGTTCTTTTCCTGCATCTGTGTGTGTGAAGCTGCTGGGTTGTGTTCTCCGGGAGCTCATGAGTCTGAAGGAAGCGCAGAAGAATGTTCTTCTGGTGGAGCTGAACGGTGAGTTCACGCACATCATCTTAATGCTGTTTGTTCCCTTATTAAATGCTGAAATGATACGCTACAGCTGTATTACATCACAGCGTTGCTAAAGTGACAGCGATGGTTTTCTGAGCGCAGGTCTCCTGCAGACAGACGACAAAATCGCTCTGAAAGAAATCACGCGCCAGCTGCACCTGGAGAACGTCGTAGGAGACAAAGTGTTTGTGAGTTTCTGATGTTATCAGTGGAGTCATTTCTGTAGTTTTAAAGGTTTCTGTACTGAGAGGTTGTCTTGTGTTTTAGGGGAGCTTTGCAGAGAATCTGGCTTTTCTCCTGGAAGCTCTCAAGAAAGGTGAGCCTTCATCAGTGTTATTTTAGTATGATTTGTATACTGTGTGTGTGTTTATATACTATACTATATTTTGAAGTTTTTTTTTATTTTTAGTAAGTTTTTATGTTCTGCATTTTTATTAGTTATTTCTATTCAATATTAAATTATTTGTATTAAGGTTTTTGTTTAAGTAATTTTTGTACTTCAGCTTATTTTATTTAAGTTTTATGTAGAATTTCTCATTTTTGTTTAGTTTAATTTTTCATCATCCATTATTAATATTTTATATTATTTCAGTTTTATTTTCTAATTAATGGTAATGTATCACCCTCTGCTTACAGCGACTCAGTTTATTTGTAGCTGATGGTGTGTTTCTCTCTCTCTGTGGTGTTGTCAGGTGATAAGAGCAGCAGTCGTCCTGTGCTGTTCGTGTTGGATGAGTTTGATCTGTTTGCTCATCATAAGAACCAGACGTTGCTGTATAACCTGCTGGACGTGTCTCAGTCTGCGCAGACCCCGGTCGCTGTGGTGGGACTCACCTGCAGACTGGTGCGGCTGCTAGAAAAACACTACACAAACATGGCAGGACTGCCAACAACTTGAATGAATTATAAATGTTAATTTATTTTTTGTAATTTAATCTGTCATCATTTCTTACATTTTTTTTATATTCTAACTTAATTTAATATTCTAACTCTTAGTTAGAACTCTAAGTGCTCTCTTTTAAACAGTAATGCATTCTGTACCTTTTATGCAAATATTATTCATAAAGGTTACAATATAACATGCAAATGAAAATGAAAAACAAAATTGTGCATGGTTTAAATGTCTAAAATATAATGCTGACTATGTAAGGAACAGAGAAAAGGAAAAATGTTGAACCAAAAACATTAGTAAAAAATAGCTTAAAATTTAAAGTTACTTTACTCGACAAGTAAGATGAAAAATGAAAAAAATGAAAAATTAAAAAATGAAAAATTACATGGCACATGTTTTTGTTAAATGTGTTTTCCCACAGAAATAGCTTTTTACTACTGCAACATCATCACTGATGAATGTTCTCCATGCAAAACCCACTGAAATTTACTGTGCACTATTTTATTTATTTTCATTCATTGGTTGTTGTGGCTCTAGTTCTCAGCATTTCTGCATCAGGTGATATGAAACCACAGCTGATCCCTCTCTAATCATTCATTGTCGTGTGTTTGTGTGTGTTACAGGACGTGTTGGAGCTGCTGGAGAAGCGAGTGAAGTCTCGGTTCTCTCACAGACAGATTCATCTGTTCAGCTCGCTCTCGTTCGGTCAGTATGTGGATGTGGTTCGCGCTCAGCTCAGTTTGCCTCAGGATTTCCCAGATCCCAAATTCTCCAATGAGTGGAACCACAGCGTCACGGTACAAACACAACACACGCGTGTCTTTCTGTGTTCACAAACAAGTCATACATACAATTGTGGCTGTGCAAATAATCGAATGCGATGATCATGCGCAGCTAGTCAGTAAAGCTGGTTCTGTGATTAGTAGTTAATCTAGAGCCCTGCATGGGCCTCAAATTTAGGCCCTAGCCTGGCCCGCGTCCGACAGCTTAACCGAATTTCTGACCCGAGCCCGTCTTTTTTCCCCCTTCTCCCAAACAGCTTATAATACCGTTTCGGCTATTAAAATAGTTCAGTTTTGTATGTAATGGCAAAATTATTATATTTTGTTTGTTTTTTTATTAAGTTAATTTAGAAAACCGTTTGGAGCATTTTTGTTTGTTAAATATAAGTTTTTGTTTTTTAAAGTAACGACCAAGTGGCCAGCGGTAGCCAGTGAGCTGATCATAGCCTAAGTTTGATCAATTTAGCCTTCTCAAATCATCACGACTTGCCTAAAATAAAATCTATAGATATACTAAAACAGTTCAAGCATATAACAATGTTTAAACGTTAAACCTGCACTATAATAATAATGTGCGCTAGCCTATATCCAAGTTTGTGCGGAGAGTGGAAGCTAAAGCGCGCTCTGCAGGACATGGAGGCACCAGGGCAATCACTTGCATTTTTTTCAGTGGAAACAACTTAAAATAGCCTACACCGTCATTTGTTCTGATAAAGGTAAGAGTAATACATCATTCGGAACTGTAAAGGGTCTACTTTTATGTGTGCACGCACAATATCAACAAAACGTTGTACTTTTATAAAATAAAGAAAACAAACGAACAGGAGCGCTTCACAAAAATGAACCGTAGCTGAGTGAATACATGCCTCACAGACATGATAAATATATCTATAGAAAGCTTTAAATTATCACTTAACGAAATAAAAAAATCAAAAACAAAAACTGTTTTATTATAATCATAATCAATAAAGGCAAGGCAAGGCAAGTTTATTTATATAGCACATTTCGTACACAATGGTAATTCAAAGTGCTTTACATAAAAAGGAAGTAAAATAGTCATTAAAAGAATAATAATCACAGCAATAAAAACAAGGAATTAAAAATAATAAAGACAAGCATTTCTCTCTAAAGGCACGTCTAATGAGGAGACGGCGAGTTAGGATCAGCAACTTCATCCATGCGAAACACTAATAAACTAGTTTATTAGTAAATAATTCGAATATCTCCTTACTAATACACAGAGCCGTAGTTTGCTGACAAGCTACGCAATATTGCGTTCAAAATCAAATGTGATATTCTATCTAATCACGATTCATGCGATAATGCCACTCCTCTGAAGCAACGTGAGCAGATTAACTACTAATCCACATTCCTTTACTGACTAGATGCATGATCATAAACGTGCAGTCAGTTGCACAGCCCTACATACAATCATGTTTTCTTACCTCTCATTCTTTGTGTTTCTAGAAATTATGTGAAGATAAGTCAGTTGAGGAGATTTTGAAAAGACACTTTAACACCAGTAAAGATTTCCGCTCTCTGCATTCACTGCTGGTATATTTCAATGAATTGATCTCGTAATCAGACCATTGTTCCTGTTCTCGTGTGTAAGCGTCTGTCTGTATGTTGTAGTTTCTGGCTGTAAGTCGAGTGTCGGTCTCTCATTCGACTCTGCGTGAGGCTGATCTTCTAGAGGCCAGTCGCTTGATTTCTACTGATTCAAAATCGATCATCCTTCACGGTGAGAAACTGAAAGCAATTTTTTACTGCAGTTTGATGATTCTTACACATCTCTTTAAGATCTGCAGTAACACACACACACACACACACACACACACACACACACACACACACACACACACACACACACACACACACACACTCATCTCTGATGCCCTGAATTGCTTGTTTCCAGGTCTGTCTATTCTAGAGCTGTGTTTGATTATTGCTATGAAGCATCTGAATGACACTTATGATGGAGAACCCTTCAATTTCCAGATGGTCCATAATGGTACGACATCCTTAAGCACTCATGGAAAATAGTGTTTCAGAGGCCTTTATAATATGTGAATGTAAATGTGTTCATTAGCTCAAATGAATGTAATTCTCTCTCAGAGTTTAAGAAGTTCATTCAGAGGAAGTCTCACTCCATCCATAAGTTTGAGAAGCCCGTGGTGATGAAGGTCAGTTTGAGCTGCTCTTTTTTTTTCATGCATGTACTTTAAATGGGACTGGAACAGAATATAAAACAGACTGAAAGTTATTCAGTGAGAATCGACCCATGGCATGTTCATGATGTTCGATTTGTAAACGAATCATTCTTTTGAGTGGAATCTTTTCAGTTATGTGTTAAATAGATTTTTTGACAAAACTGGTCTAAAAAATTGAGTAATAAATTAGACTGATCTGGCATCCATTTAATTAAAAAAAATAATAATCAACCAGTGTTTTAGAATATCTTTTTATGTTCCAAAAAATAAAATATAAGAAAATAAAATATAAAGTTTTTCAATGGTACTTATCAGTAAATGCAAAAAATATAAAATTAACAGTGTTATTAGCATTATTTATATTCTATAATAGTATTTATTAATATTTTGAATTGAATTTTTTTTAGTTTTCATTTCATTTTAACATTTGATTAATTTTGCGGTTTAATTTTTCACAAATTTAAAACATTTTTCTTTCATTTAATGTTTTTTAAGTTACTTTGACTAGATTAAATGAAAGTTTGACTATCTACATTGTTTAAAATTTTTCTGGTGCTTACCTGTGTGTGTGCCTGTGTGTGTGCCTGTGTGTGCGTGTGTGTGTGTGTGTTAGGCGTTTGAGCATCTGCTGCAGCTGGAGCTGGTGCGTCCGGTGGACTCTGGCGCGTGTAAAGTTCAGCGCGAGTATCAGCTGATGCGGCTGATGCTGGAACACGGTCAGGTGATGGAGGCGCTGCAGAGGTACCCACAATGCCCCACAGACGTCAAACAGTGGGCCCTCTCAGCCTTCGCCTGAACACTGCAGCCAGCACATGCTGAAATATGCACATTTTGTACATTTAAATGTATGTATATAGTTTTTTTGTTTGCAATAAAAATGTTAACAGAATTTCCAATTTGTAATGTCTTTGTCACTTTTGGCCCCTGATGAATGTTGTACAACGTTATTGCAGTTATTTTGGGTAGTTGACGTTATGGAAGCCTGTTTCAGCCATGGGATAAAAAAATTAAAAAGGTAACTGTTACTTTGCGAGATAAAAAGTCACAATTCCTTTTTTTTAATCCCATGGCAGAAATGGGCTTCCATACAATGTGAACTTCTTCAAAAACTATTTTAAACAATAATTTCCAAATACTTTTATATGTGACCCTGGAGCACAAAACCAGTCTTAAGTCGCTGGGGTATATTTGTAGCAATAGCCAAAAATATTGTATGGGTCAAAATTATTGATTTTTTTTATGCCAAAAATCATTAGGATATTAAGTAAAGATCATGTTCCATGAAGATATTTTGTAAATTTCCTACTGTAAATATATCAAAACTTAATTTTTGCTTGGTAATAAGCATTGCTAAGAACTTCATTTGGACAACTTTAAAGGCGATTTTCCTCAATATTTTGATTTTTTTGCACCCTCAGATTCCAGATTTTCAAATAGTTGCATCTCAGCCAAATATTGTCCGATCCTAACAAACCATACATCAATGGAAAACTTATTTATTCAGCTTTCCGAAAAATTTACCCTTATGACTGGTTTTGTGTTCCAGGGTCACATATAATTTAATGACCTTGTATTTTTTGTCAAGTTTTGAGCAATTATTTTTATCAGGAGACCTTTCCACCATATATTCATGATAAAGTCTGCATCACAAGTTGGTTTGTAATGAGTAAAAATCTTTCCAAATGTAACAACCATTACCAAGCTTGTATTTTTAGGTTAATGTAATACCTTCTGAGTTAGTTACAGAAATTAATATTTGTTTGAATATTTACGTTTATAACTGAGAAAGCATTAAAATATATATACATATATGTATATGTGTATATATTGATGACCTTTTTGTTTGGAATAAACACAGGCCCGAGAATATGTATTAAAGTAAATGATAGTCAAAATGATTTCAAAATTTAAAGCTGTAAATAAGTTCATCAGCTCGTCAACAAAAGAGTATAAAGAAAATGTCTTTATATATTTCTTTTTAAAAGAGAATCACATGCATAATCAGTGAGTTTGAGCCTGCAGACAATAAAACAATAAAAAGTTGTATAAAATACCCAGCAGTACAATCTTCTGGTATAATTTCTTTATAAACAACTGTTTTTGATTAGTGACACCAAAAAGAACAGAGCAACATCATGCTAGTCTAATAATTTAAAACCAACAATCATATTTACATTATTGATTTGCTGTACATGTGTGTGGTCGGGGTTAATTACAGATTGATCTGAAATGTCTTTCACAAACCCATTTCTCACCCAACACTTGGTTTGTCTGGTAACACATTCAGGGCAATAATAACCGGCGTTTGTTTTCACAGTACTGAGAGTTTGTCACATTATTAATGAAATAAATAGAAGCGGTTTAGACTCAGTATGCTACAGTTGCAATCGCTGCTGCGTGTTGGTTGCATAATTGCTGTAAGTGAGCAGACTCCTGCGTCCCTGAATACTGCTGTAGTGTTTCAGAAAGACATGAAGAGACAGAGATGAAGGAGATTTACAGCCCTGAAAGATGCCATTGTGTCAAAACACAGTCATTAAAGGGGCTTTTTCAGTGTTTATTTTAAATAAAAGGTCAACTTATAATGTTAGATGAGGGGGTTTTGCTTCTGCAAACAACGTCTTTTCATGCAAAATGAGTAAAAATGCTGTCGGTTCAATCTAGTTTTTAACTGCTCCATCCTTCAACAACAGCCTGTTTGTAAAGATGCATCAGATTGTGACTCATAAATCAATTTTAAATGGTTCAGATCAGAATGAAATGATCAGAGATTTGGTTTCTAACAGCACAAGCTTTCACACGCTTTACTTTTATTATTTCTGCTGGTGTTTGATTTGGAAGCTTGTGTCAGCCACGGGATAAAAACAAAGCTAATTGTGACTGATTTTATATCTCACAAGTCTAAAGAAACTTGTAATTCTGAGGAAAAAAATCTGAATTGTGAGATATAAACTGATAATTCTGTTTTTTTCCTTTCAATTCTGAGTTTATCTCACAATATCAGGCTTTTTTTTCAGAATTGCAAGATATACACTTGTAATTGCAAGGAAAAAAGTTGCAACTACCATTTTTATTTTTTATTCTGGAATTTATGGCAGAAACAAAAAACAGAATTGTGAGGAAAAAAGCAAAAATTGTGAGCTATAAACTCATAATTGCAAGAAAACAGAATTCTCAGTTTATATCAGCTCTGACTTTTTTCTCAGAACTGCAAAATAAAAAGTCTGAATTCTAATATATAAAAATAAATCCATATTGTGAGATAAAAATTGCAATTACCTTTTAAAAAATGTTCAAGCTTGTATAGTTTGATAGAGACTCGGTGGCCCAAGTTTCTCAACACTAAATCGCTGTTAACATGTTAATGCACTGACATTAATCTAGCTCACATCAGAAAGCTGTGTTTTTGCAGTGTAGGGTCAAAATGACTTGCTGGATTATTTCTCAAATAAAGCCACCAAAATATAAATATGAACAAAAACCCAGGTGCAGTTTGATGAATATGGAGGCTCGTTTTGCATATGATGTGTCACTAATATGGAAAATTGTGTTGCAAGAAAGAATACAGTTGCATGAGTGGTGAAATGTCCGAATTGATCCACCATTGGCAGACGTTAATATTGGACCCTGGTTTCTGTGATTGAGTGAAGCGAGCGTTGATTCCTCATGAAACGACCCCTTTAGAAAGAGCGGAGAAGGCTGCGATGAAACGAAGCAGAAATGCGAAAGGCAGAAACACTACCGTGGGTTACAGCTACTCGCCTCGCCTCCGTAGCAGCTGTTCAGAAAAAAGCACGAGAAATCAAAATGAGGTATACCTGTTTAGGGAGGTTTATGGTTATTTCAGCATAATTTCTCATAAATCGGTGTTTGATTCGCGGCTGAACGGCAGACATTCAGAAGTGTCTCGTATTGGCATGACTGTTATGATTCGCAGAAACGAACAGCAAACGCAGTCCAGAGTTTCACTCTTTTTATACTAAAATCGTACGAGCTGCTGTTCATATAAAACACAAAAGTCTTTCCTTTATGCATAAAAGAGGTTTTGGTGCAAACAGAGACGTCCGTGTGTGTTAGATCTCTTGAGTTCCTCCGTGTGTAAGTGCGAGTCGTTGAATTATTCCTGCGCTCGTTTTGCCCGAGTCATTCATAGTCTGTTATTTTCTCGCACACGCTGTGTTCTGATTGGCTGAGAGAACGGCATCATAGGCTGGATTCTTTAGGGGGGAAGTCCAGGTTGGTAACCATGGTGACGACGGAGAGGATGTCGTCGGGGGCGATGAGGTTGGTGTTGCGCTGCATTGAGATGATGCGTTCCTCCACGCATCCCGCGGACAGACGCGCCTCGGCCTCGTGGTCCCAGCACTCCTCTATGGTCTCGTAGAGCATCGCCAGACCCTACAGATATACAGATTCAAAAACAAAAAAATGTTTCAAAGCTGTCCGTGTGGTGTGCGTCTCTTTTTCTGAAGCTACATGAACAAAACCCGAACATCGTGCATCTTCAAGCATCTTGAGCTTCAACAAAAGTAGGAAAATCTGATCAACTGGACAAAGAGTCACATGACCAAATCAATAATTTGCTTACAAATTAGTCATCTAGAAATATGGAATCTGAAATTTTGATGTCAGCATAACCTTGGCTTTATATTTTTCAAAATTCGTGATTTTTCTAACAAGTACTACTTTTTCCTAACGTGTTAGTGTTGTTACTGTTGAAAACTGTTATTTAAAATAAAGCTGAAATAAAAATAGAAACATTAGGTAAGAACTTTTTAATTCAGGTAACATTTTCAGTTAAGATTTTTTATGTAAAAAGTACTAAAATTACTAAAACTAAAACTCAAGCCAATAAAAATAAAAGCTAAATAGAAATAAAAGACTACTTCTGTTTATAAACAACATATTACTACAACTTTAAAATAAAATGAAAGCCTAAAAAATAAAAATAAATCTAATTCAAAATATTAAATAATAGTATGTAAATAACTATCAGTTTATATCTCACAATATAATATAATAGAGTAGTCAACATTTGAAGTGGAACAAAAAAGTTCATCAAAGTTGTTCTAAGAGAAGAACGCATTTTGGTTTTAGCTTTTAGGACAACTTTGATGAAAGGTTTGATCCACTTCAAATGCTGACTACTGTATATGAATAATACTAAAATAACACTGATGTCTTACTTTTATATTTATTCTATTTACTGACAAATACTGAAAACTGAAAAAAATAGATTTTCTTAGTCATATGGTTCTAATCAATTCATTTAAGGTTTCTATGGTCAGGTAATATTTGTATTAATCTGTATTACCTGACACAAAGCATCGATTGGATAATAAAAAGTGTCTCTATATGAAAGTTACTTCAGATGTGTCAGAACTTTTTACATCATGATGAAAGATTATGAAGACTTTAATCTTCTTTTCAATAAACATCACTGATGAACATGAATTAAAGAGTATATAGGGTCAGTTGAGTTCATGTTCAATTTAAAATGAAATAAAAAAGACCCTACAGATACACAGATGAAATAATCCGGTGCGTGCGAATATCTCAGTGTCTCTTCCTGGAGCTACATAAACAAAACCTGAACATCAAGTTCTCCAGAGAGATTTAAAATGATCAAAAGAGCATCTTGAGCTTCAACAAAGGCAAAAAAAAGAAAAGAAAATCTGATCAATTGTACAAAGTCACATGACCCAAAACACTAATTTACTTACATTTGGTTAGTCGTCTAGAAATACTGAATCTGAAATCTAAACTATTCTTACATATTTCATAAGTACTACTTATCCTAATGTGTTAAAGCTAAAGCTAAAACTATTGAACACTGTTTTTGTTATTTAAAATAAAGCTGAAATAAAACAAATATTAGATTTAAAAAAAAAAAAAAAAAAAAATCTTATTTCAGACATTTCTAATTTACATTTAAATAAAAATAAAGCTAATTAGAAAAAAAAAAACTAAAATGGCAAGAGCACAAAAAATTATTACAATTTTCAAATGAAATGAAAATAAAATAAAATAATTAAACCTAATTCAAAATATTAATAAATACTATAATATTATTTAAATAATACTAAAATGAACTTTTATACTGATTCCATTAAAAAGTTCTATTCAGTTCGTTTAAGATTTCTATGATCAGAAAGAAAATACTTTTTATTACTTGACAGAAAGCATTGATTGGATAATAAAAAGTGTCTCTATATGAAAGTAAAGTTACTTCAGATGTGTTCAGAAGATTAAGACTTTAATTTTCTTTTCAATAATCACTGACGAACATGAATTAAAGAGTATACAGAGTCAACTGAGTTCATGTTCACTTTAAAATGTTAAAATGCTAAATGTTTGTGAAAATATAGAAAATGTAATGCAGTCAATGTCTGTGTGTGTGTGTGTGTGTGTGTGTGTGTGTAGTACCGTATGTTTTAGCCAGTGTTCTCTGAATATCGGCCGTAGTTTCTTATGCACAACGACGTCCTGCATGTCCTCCAGAGACGGATGAACCCCGGCCTCCTCCTCAAACGGCAGACAGAACTCATCCACGGGACCTGAGACACACACACACACACATACACGGATCAGCACCGGTTTATCCCGTGACGGTGGACTCTGAGTGAGTGAGTGAGTGAATGAGTGTTTGTTACCGTCGGCGGCTGTGCAGCGAGTGGCCAGTTCCCACAGCACCAGACCCACGGCGTACATATCGATCCTCAGAAACGAGTCACGCTGGAAACTGATCGCTCCCTCCAGCACCTCCGGAGCCATGTAGCGCCGCGTTCCCACCTTTACACAACCAATAAAACCTCAGCAATTAATAATTATCTCTTGAAATCTGTCACAATTAAGCACTGGTCAGTGAAGTTTTGAGCTCATGCAAAAATCACACCTGTCCGTGTGTGTCGCCTGTAGATTTCCCTGCTTCAAACTTCAGTGCCAGGCCAAAGTCAGCAATACATGCAGTTAAATCACGCTTCAGTAACACATTCTTACTCTTGATATCTCTGAGAGAGAGAGAGAGAGAGAGAGAGAGAGAGGTTAAATAAATAATTCAAAGTAGGGATTGGGGTTTGTGAAAAAGTTTAGAGAAAAATAGTGTAAAAATAAAGAATATATAAATATAAATAAATCTAAAAGTAGTTTATTATAATGAGCAGAGAAAAAAAAACATTTATGATGATGATAATAATGATAATAATAAATTTTTCTAAATGTTTTCCAAACCATATAAATTAGATCTTTATAAAAGAAACTAAATAGATGGCTGCTGGGGGGCCCTCAAATGAAAAAAAATAAAAATAAATAATAAATAAAATTATTAATAATTAAATAAGTATGCATTTTAGATGAAAATAAATATGCAAAAATAAGTATATAAATAATACATTCAAAAAATAATATATATAATAAAGGAATATATGTTATACATATACATATATATATATATATATATATATATACATACACACACATACATATACACACACACACACACACATACATACATATATATATATGTATATATAAGAAAATTACATCAATAAAAAAACCCAAATAAATAAGTATATAAATAAATACATAAATGCCAATAAACATTTAACAGTAAATCGCTGTAATGAGTAGGGAAAAAAAACACAATAATGTAACAATTGGAACTAAATATTTTCCAAAGAAATTTTACACATTTTATTCTACAATTTTTATTCTACATTTTTTACAGTATAAACTGGGTCTTTATACAAGAAACTCTATAGATGGCTGTTCATTTTAGGATGGGGGTTTACAAATTTGGGTGTCCGTGGCATCTAAAAGACATTTGGTACCTGTGTGCAATGGCAGGCTTGTGTCCGTCCTTCAGGTTGGGAATGTCCTCGTGTAAATACGCCAATCCGCGCACAAACGTCTGCGCTATCAGACACAGCTCGTTCCACGACACAACATTCGCCTTCAGGAAATCTGTCAGCGAGCCCTGAGTACAAACACACATCCACATGTGACACAGCGAGGTCATGTGACAATAATGTACCATAATACTGTTTCAAACATTTACTGCTGCGTATTACATATTTTGTAAATATTCAGGATTTTACATTGACTGTAGTGAACAGTATGCAGTATTCTGAATAAAGCTGATGACAAACACTTCTGTACCTGTGTGTGCGCGTGTGTGTGTGTGTGTGTGTGTGTGTGTGTGTGTGTGTGTGTGTGTGTGTGTGTTTATACCTTCTCATGGTAAGCTGTGATGAGCCAGAGCTCGATATCGACTCCATTTCCTCGTTTTTCTGCTCCGATGAAGTGAAGGATATTTTCATGTTTCATTCCGCTCAAACTATAAATCTCATATTCACTCTGCCATGACTGTTTATTCTGAGCGAGATCACAGACAAACACATGGAAAATTAACAACATTCAAAGTCTTTGTAAAACAGTCCATTTACAAACAATTGCGATGCACATCAGTTCTTTGTTTATTTTTTTTTTAAACATGAAATTTTGAAGTAGCTGTATTTTCTTGTAAAACATCCAATAATATTTGTTTTATTTAAAATTCAGGCATTTTTAAGTGTGACTTAAGTGTCCAAATAGATTTTGGCACATCGGTTGATTTCTGTATTCATGTGCCAAGGTGTAAACTAGACTGATATTACTTGAAGGATAGGAGCTTTGTTATGATTATTGTTAATAATTATTTGTTGAACACTGGTGTGTTTTATCACTGCTGTTGCTGTTGTTTTATAAAAGCAACTAGATTTACATTTCCAGAGTGTTTGCAATGTAAATAGGTGCAAAAGACAATTGCAATTCAGTATGTAAATATCACAACGACTTTATTGCTGCTGGACACTGAACACTGCATCACTTTACCAATGTGAATTTTATAAACATTTAAACAACAACGTTTACAAAAAGACTAAAACTACACTGTACATTGTTTTTTCAGTGTATCAAACTCAGCATTTTGAACTGTAAAAGACATGAAACCTGAAAACGCTCATTAAAACTATATTATGACTGTGATGCAAGAAACCATAACTAACATAAGAGGACCTCTAGGGATTAAAAAAACAATACAAAAATGTGTAAAATATGATTACTTTGATAATTTTAGAGCTTTTAGAGTTTTGTTACATTTTAAATTACAGTGTATTTTCAAGCTGAATTAACTGCAGAAGCTTAGCTTGGGTTAGAGGTTTACAACAAACATTAACAATTTTTGAAGAATATCAATGCAGAGATTCAGAGCACAATAATAAACCACTCAGTTCTGAGTTACAATGTGACCCTGGAGCACAAAACCAGTCTTAAGTCGCTGGGGTATATTTGTAGCAATAGTCA
This sequence comes from Tor tambroides, assembly GCA_021397915.2. Classification (NCBI taxonomy): domain Eukaryota; kingdom Metazoa; phylum Chordata; class Actinopteri; order Cypriniformes; family Cyprinidae; genus Tor; species Tor tambroides. The sequence goes on from JAFVLL020027718.1 coordinate 83,218, forward strand.
AAAATACATTGTAGGGGTCAAAATTATCAATTTTTCTTTTATGCCAAAAATCATTAGGATATTAAATAAACATCATATTCCATGAATATATTTTATAAATTTATTAAAGTAAATATATCAAAACTTCATTTTTGATTAGTAATATGCATTGCTAAGAACTTCATTTGGACAACTTTAAAGGTGATTTTCTCAATATTTTGATTTTTTTGCACCCTCAGATTCCAGATTTTCAAATAGTTGCATCTCAGCCAAATATTGTCCTATCCTAACAAACCATACATCAATGGAAAGATTATTTATTCAGCTTTCAGATGATGCATAAATATCAATTTCAAAAAATTGACACTTAAGACTGTTTTTGTGGTCCAGGGTCACTTATATTGGTCTTTTATGCTAAGGCTGAAGAGGTAAAACTGCACAAACAGTAATGAGATGAAACGTGTCAGATACCTGCACAGGGAAGATTTTGACAGCCACGTGTTCGTTGAGCAGCTGAGCTTTCCAGACGCAGCCGAAGCGTCCGCGAGCCTTCAGCTCCAGCAGCTGCAGCGGCTTCTGACCCAATAACGGCGATGGAGGCGTCAGACCCGGGTCCTACAAACACAAACACAAGCGTCTGAGCACACGACCCACTCACACACATCAACACAAACACACAGCGTCTGATGCAGGAGAACGCAAATAATAATCCATGCTCACTGGAAATAAAGAAAGAAAGAGCTCATATGCAGACCACAGCGACCGCATCACAAACTCATGACGGGATGAGAACTAAAGCATCAGCAGGGCATGATGGGAGACTGTGAGAGTGAATGAAGCTCTTACCTCTATCATGATATGAAAGGCGCGCTAGCAAGAGAGGAACAGAGGGGTTTTACTGTTTCTAGCACACAAGCGCTGGGATGTGAGGAAGAACGAGCTCTGAACACTGATGTGTGTCTGTGAGAACATATGATGGATTCTCATGTGCCACAATGAGACGCTGACATGGAAATGGTACGTTACAACCAATCAAATCTCAGCGCTGGTTAATATGGACCATTCACAATGCTTTGACAGTACACAACATGAAGATTGTTAAAAAATTGATGGGATAGTATGGGATAGTATGAACCCTTCAAATTAACAGATTTATTCTTTCTGGTGTATAAATGTCTCAAGACAAAAAAAAAAAAAAAAACTGAGATGTGAATGTTGCTCGATCCCTCTGGAATAAGAAAATGTGGGTAGAAACAAGCTAGTGAAACATCGTGAAAAATATTTCCTTATTTTGTAATTTTGTCTTGTTTTCCAGTACACACATCTAAACTTTCTCAAAACAAGATTACATGAGACAAGGTTAAATCTAAAACCATAAAAACAGTTTTATTACTTAAACATTAACTCACATAAAATTAAAAAAATATATATTAAAAAAACCCTACACTTTTTTTTATTTTAACTGGTTGCCAAGGCAACATGTCTCATTTTCATTTAAAGTTGAAGCACTAAAATAACTAAAACTTAATAAACTAAAAAGTGAAACTTAATATATATGACAAAAACACACAAACTTTAACTTTTTAGTAAAATTAAAATGAAACAAAATAAAATTGATTTCAAAATATTAAAAAGAAAGGTAGATACTTAAATAACACTGACTTGGGATGCAAAATGACAAGATATTAAGACTGGTTTTTCATATCTGCCAATGGGGTCAGAAAAATAAACTCCATTCTGACCCCACTGGCAGATATTTGTCTTAAACTGTGCAGGAAAACAAGACAAAAAATACAGTAAGAAAATAACTTTGCAGTGAAACATTTGCCGCCAAATGGTAGATTAATTGATTGTTGTTATTATGAATAGCACATTATGAATAGTTGGGTAACACTTTATTTTAAGGTGTCATAATACAGAGTAATTACCTAATTAAGTACTTAGTAGTAGTTGTTGTAGTTACATGAAATAAAATGTACTTATGTAACTAAGTTATGGAACAGCCTGTAATTACAGTTTGTAATTATGTAGATGTAATAGGCAGCTATTGTTACACATATGTAACAGGCAGAGTCTGTTACACAGCTACCTGTACACTTAAGTACAATCTTGATACACTTTATTTTAAGTAGCTTATGCCTGTGTAATATTCTGTAATTGTAATGTAATTAGAAAGGTATTACATGTATTTAAGCTGTGTACTGGTGGGTTAAATCAAACTAAGGTGCAGCTGGATAAGGTGTATAGCATAGATACACATGAAGTACACTTAAGTACAATCTTGATACACTTTATTATAAGTAGCTTATGCCTGTGTACTTACATTTATAATTACATCGTATAAAGTCTGCAACACATATGTAACAATTTTTTGGTTACATTAGTAGCTGTGTAACAGACTCAGGCAGCTACTGTTACAAATATGTAACAGACCATTACATCTACATAATTACAAACTGTAATTACAGGCTGTTTCATAACTTAGTTACATGGAAAGTACATTTTGTTTCATGTAAGTACAATGGCTACTACTAAGTACTTAACTAGGTAATTACTCTGTATTATGGACACCTTAAAATATAGTGTTACCAATAATTGTTATAGCACAAAAACACATGGATACACGTCTTTATGTGAAAGATTCCCAAACGCTGCTGTTCTCCAAAAAACACCTCCAGATATTTCTCCTGAATATAATGATGATATTGTGATGAGGTGCAGTACCTGTGACGGCACGAGCAGCGGCGGGTACGACAGCTTCAGATGACGGTACATCCAGAACGAGATGACCAGAATCACTGCGACAGCCATGATGGGAATCAGAGAGAAGAGCAATGTGGGATACAAGTCCGGCTTCGGGGGAACGGGGTTAGACGTGGCTGGAGAGAGAGAGAGAGAAACTAATTAAAAAAACATGCTCAAAAAATTTGAGTCAATAAGATTTTTCTTTCTTTTTTTTGAAAGAAATGAATACTTTCATTGAGCAAGGACTCATTAAATCGATCAAAGCTGACAGTAAAGATATTTATAATGCTACAAAAGATTTCTATTTCAAATCAATGCTGTTCTTTTGAACTTTCTATTCATTTGTGTATCCTGAAAAACAAAATGCATCATGGTTTTTACAAAAAAATATTCAGCAGCACAACTGTTTTCAACATCGATGCTAATCAGAAATGTTTCTTAAGCAGCAAATCAGCATTTTAGAATGATTTCTGAAGGATCATGTGACACTGAAGACTGGAGTAATGATGCTGAAAATTCAGCTTCGATCACTGAAATAAATTACAGTTTAACAGATATTCACCTAGAAAAGAGCTGTTTTAAATTGCAATAATATTTCACAATTTTACTGCTTTTTTCTGTATTTTTTGGTTAGATCATAATTTTTGTGCTTCTTAAAGTGACAAGCAGTGATTATTTCAGAAATCAAATGATTTTAGGTTAAAATCTACATGAATATATAAGTGAGAGTGTATATTTTAGATCTTGTATCTGATCATTTTTAACACTCTGGTAGTGTCACAATCATGAGACACGTTTCACTGTTGCTAGTCTTTGAAATCAGTCTTGAAGTGTGCACACTATCCAGATATCTTCACTCGGCATTACGGAGAACACTGTGTCCTGCTCTTCTGAACCGATGCTCTGTCCTGCTGAGCAGCTGCTTTTTTTGTCCAGAGAAACGTGCTTATCTTATTTTATTTCCAGTCCCAGCAGTCTCACACTGAATATCTGTGTGTGTTTGTGTCTGAGAGCTGTGAAGTGTGTGTTACTCACTCTGAATCCTCTCTGGACTGTAGTGAAATTTCTCGTTGCACATGTTTCCCTCACAGCAGCAGAAGAAGACATCTGGATTCTCCTTATGCTCCACACACTCGCTGCTGCACACACACACACATAACATGTGTCATCATCTGTTCACTACAAAACACATGAGGCATCCAAGCATGAATCTAGTGTACCTGTCGTAGCAGTTGACGTCGTCCAGCCAGCAGCCCTGCTTGACCATCTCGATGGCTCCTGAGCGGTTCTTCCAGGTGGAGAAACAGTGTCGTCGTTTGTCTTTCTCTCCGTAACATGATTCGATTCCGCTCCGGTTCGTCCCGTCCTTCTCCCAGCTCACATTATAAAACGCACACTCCTGCGTCTCCGAGCGGCCGAGAATCGCACCTGAAACACAGAAAGAGACTTCAGACGCTGTCTATTCGTCTGTTTAATCAACAGAGATTGTTTAAAACCTTATGGCATATCAAACCTTAAAAAAAAAAAAAAAAGAGTACACATTAAAAAATTATCTTTCGAAGTTGTACATAAAACATTTTATTGGAATACATTTTCAAGAAAATACCGTTTCAGTCTTTCCGCTACAAAGCTTAACGTTAATTCAGTGCAGGGATGCGGGATGCATCCTTGCCAAGGATTTCTATATTGCCTAATATATCCAGGTTTTGGCTGTTTGCACTTTGCAGATCGAACTTTGGTGTCATACAGTGTTTGGTGCGCAGTGATGCTTCAAGTTGAAGGAATGAACAAACACATGCTTGTATTTGCATCGCTTTGAACTACTTTGGATGTTTTAGGCAATATAAAAATCCTGGCCAGGACGTGTCCTGTATAAATGGCACAAATGGCCACCTTAATTCAGTGTGTCTCTTGTAATTTCTGTGTAATTATTTGTAAACATTTACTAGTGATTTGCTACCAGTCCACTTTTTTTTTTTTTTTTACAGTGTATGCATTAAACCTTGAGTAACATTATTAGTTAACCTAAAGGTTTATTTTACCATATTGATTGATTCATTTTACCATATTGATTGATTGAGTTAAAACATTTCAAACATTGCTTTTTTCAGTGCAGAGCTGAGCATGTTGAATAGCGTTTCTCTCACATTATGAGAGAATTCAGCAGTTGAATGTTGCTAAACTAACACACAATACTCTAATAAGCATATAAACACACAAGAAACAAACAATGGGTCAAATTTTTAAAATGAGGTTTTTTTTGCATTTGTTACAATGCATTCTGGGATTGCATGCAATGCTGTTTAAATCGAGGTGTCTTAAAAGGCAGCATAATCATGCATGTCTTATATTTTGTTTTTTGAAGATCTTCATGCAATGACAGAGGTTTGTGAGGAACGGACTGAATATTAATATGTTACTCACTGATAAGACATTCTAAAATTTGGGTGAATTATTACTTTAAGAACTAATAAAATCTTTAATGATGTTTAAACACTACTGTTCAAAGTCTGCTCACCAAGGCTTCATTTGTTTAATCAAAAATACAGTAAAAACAGTAACATTGTGAAACATTATTACAATTTCAAATAACTGTTTTCTATGTGAATATCTGTTAAAATGTAATTTATTTCTGTGATGCGCAGCTGTATTTTCAGCATCATTACTCCAGTCTTCAGTGTCACATGATCTTCAGAAATCATTCTAATATGCTGATTTACTGCTCAAGAAACATTTCTGATTATAATCAGTGTTGAAAACAGTCGTGCTGCTTCAGATTTGTGTCGAAACTGTGATACATTTTATTTTTCAGGATTCACAGTTGAATAGAAAGTTCAAAAGAACAGCATTTATTTGTAATAGAAATCTTTTAATTGTCTTTACTGACACTTTTGATCAATTTAATGCATCCTTGACGAATAAAAGTATTAAGTTGTATATCAGTCTTACTGACTCCAAACTTTTGAACAGTAGTATGTGCAGGAATGCCTGAGTGTGTGTGTGTGTGTGTGTGTGTGTCAGGGAAGGGCTTGTATTTCATCCACAACAGCTCATTGAAGGGAAGGAATGCTAGAAAGGCGAGATGTGGAGCAATCGGACATTTTTGCTGACAGACGTCTTTGACCTCTCTCAATTATTCAACACTCTGAACAGATTTCCATTCACTTCAGCCCACTGAACATTCACCGAATTCCACGCAAGCGTCGCTGAGACACAAACATGAAAAGCCTTCATTGGGCTGCAGGGCAGAGACGCATGATTATGAAATAATTATGAGCTTTCACAGTAATAGTCAACTTACTTTCATAAATCACAGGATTAAAAGGCCGACAGGCACTGATCTCTCACACAATGTTATCGAGCTTGTTCAGTTTTCAGCCGTTGGAAATATTTCTGCGCTGCATCACTTCTCTCCTAAATGTCACTTTTATTCTTCTGGAGTCACGTGTGAGTTTCTGAATGGTGTGTTTGTGCCTGAGGAACCTTCTGATGTCTCAACATGTGTCTGCCTTCTCATTAAGAGTCGTATATCTTCTCTTAATCACCTCAATTAAGATTAAATCATCAGTCTGCCTACATGTTCTATTGAAGTCAAAGCAAAGCTTTTATCAATCCCTTTAATGTTTTCTTTTTGAAATCTGAACATGAACATTAAATCATCTGCATTACCGCACAAGCTGTCTCTGCATATTAAACTGGGAGTATTTAAAAATACTAATCACACACACACACACACACACACTATTACCAACAGAGGGCGATGACGCTTAACCACTCACTCACCAACTAACAGCAGTAATTACACACTTTGTGTGGTCTACAACATATCATTAAAGTCAAATGCAAAGATAATTACACTAAGACAGACCTGCTGCAATAAAACACTCAGAAACTCCAGCGTTTCTGACCACAGAAATATCAATATGAGCTCAAACTATGTAAACACACTTTAACAGTCATTGTTTATTCAGTGTAACTGAGTTTCATCAGGTAGGCTACAGTAGTTTCATGGTTTCTAAGTTTATATATAAACTTTTAAGAATTAGACTTTAGATTAATTGCGTAGTGTCAAAAATAGACAATCCTTCAAAGAAATAAACTATGAGCTTTCTGACAGTTTGTTTCATTTAGCATCTTTTATTCTCTTTCTCTCTGCAGATTCAGATCAGTTTCATCAGATCAAAACTTCAGCTATCAACAAACTTTTAAACTCACAGAAGCCTCAAGACTACATCAGAATCGATTTGTGCTGTAAACTGATCTATAATTAATCACTGAATGATATCAATGAACTGATATCAGTAAAACGATCCTGAATCAAGACCCATTTAACATCATCTGTTTTTCTTGAAATAAAATTCCTGTTTGATCACTTTCCATATTTAATACAAATCTGAACTTCAACTGACATGCATGTCATTTCCAGCACAGAATCACAGAGCACTTCCTGATAAAAGATCTTTTTTACAATAAAGGGAAGTCAATATATGTGTGTGTTGTAGGCAGCACACACACACACACACACACACACACACACACACACACACGCCATATACTCTGGCAAGACCTTTTTTGCCACCTAATCTGCTCAAATTTACCCACAATGCAGTTCTTGAGCCATAAGCTGCCAACAGCAATCAATCAAACACCGTCAGCAACAGAAACTCGTAACAGAAACTACAGACGCAGGTGGAAACACACCTAGATCTGATGAGATACACTATATTTACATATATAATATACTTTTAAATTAAAAATTAAAATAAAATTGTGAATATTTTATGTAAATTTTGCCCAAATTCAATAAATAAAAATAATATCTAAAAATAAATATATATAAACGTAAAATTAAAATATAAAAATTTAAAATCATTTTTAAAAAGATATAAAATTTATTCATTTTTTTAAATTAAAAATGCAAAGATCTTCATGCATTGAATTTTTTTTTAATTTTTTTAAAAAGATACAAAATTTATTCATTTTTTAAAATTAAAAATGCAAAGATCTTCATGCATTGAAAAATATATATTTTTTTAAAAGATACAAAATGTCTTCTTAAAACGTTTTTTTTTTTGTTTGCATTCTAAAAGTGGATATTATTAGTATTAGTACACTACAGTCGTACTTTGAATGTCATTTGTCTACATCAGTGTCAGCCGCTGTGCGCCGATACCAGCGGCTCCTGTAGTTTGGAATAAGGAGGGCGATCCGCTCTGAATGAAGCGCTCGTGCTCTCAGTAATGAGCTAATGAAGCCGGACACTAGGCCTGCTGGGACAGACGTGTAAATCACAGGCAGGAGGAGGCACTCAAATTTACAAGAACTACTGCAGAAACCTCGCAGAGAGCCAAATCCAATACACTAAATCAATGCCTGAGCATACTGTACAATCAGCACTAAAACCACACAGATTCACAACCTGGGAATAACTGAGGATACAAATGAGAGCAAAACAGTACCGAGCAACACTTCATCATCTACAGAGAGCAGGAGAAGGCGCCTCCACAATCAAACAAACTAAAGTCATGCAAAACTGTATCGTAAGTGTGTTACGGTGAGATAAACATGTCAGCAGAACTGACTCAAATACTCCCTAAAATGTTAAATATTGATATGCTTTCCAAATATAATTAAGCAATATAATCGAAGCAAGAGTCCTGCTGGTCCACAGGTTCACATTTAAACTGAGCTTTTCACTTTTTTATAAATACTTTTTCTATAAGGGGTGTAGCAACCTTAAGTTTTTTTTAAAACTTTATTTTATTTTACTTATTTTACTTTTAGACAATATAAGTGGGAACAGGGCCATTTCTAGTTCCACGGTCAGAAACGACCCTGATGATAATTTTGGTCATAATCATATTTTAAGAGCTTTGTATTGCTTCATTAAAAAAAGCCAAACTGAAACATCTATCTAGTATCTACATAACATTGGAAACATCTACATTTAATCTAATAAGCAAATGCACAAATATCTAGTTAATCGGCTATGACATGACTAATTAATATTTGTTTAAATGTTTAAATAAGTCATCATTAGAATTTCTATCACAATCTCACAAACACCCTACTCAACCCCACTTGGCGAACACTATAACATTTAGCAGATGCTTTTATCCACAGCGACTTACAAATGAGGAACTTCCAAGAAATTTGTCATACAAGTCAGTAATAGCTCACAATGCCAAGTTAAAAGCATAAACTAGATTAGCTCACAAGACAGCGAACTTTCCAAGACACGCAGTGCATATAAACTCTGAACTTTATATGGGCAAAAGTAAAAGTAAGTGCACCTTTCTGAGGTTATTTCTAGATTTTGCATTTTAATTTGTTTAACAGACATACAGTTATATATATATATATATATATATATATAATGGTATATGGTAGTTGTACTACCAACTAGCTGATAAATATAAATTAAAACAAACATTTACTGGAGTAAAATATACTTGATACTATATATATATATATATATATATACACACACACACACACACACACACACAACACACATATATATATATATATATATATATATATATATATACATATACATACTGTATATATAAGCTAGTTGGTAGTACAACATTTCTCATTTTAACTTAATTTAACTTTAATTGGAATAAAAAAATCATTAAAAACTATATAGACATTTATAAATAGCAAAAACAACCACAAAAAAGACAAAAAAAAAAAAGACAAACACAAAAATACTGAAACTAACTAAAATTCAAATAAAAAAAATGGAAAATATAAAAAAACATGATTCAAAATATTATTAAAAATATGATGGTATATCAATTATACTAAAATAAAAATAACACTTGAGGTTTTGTTTCTTGATTTATGAGTAAAATAAGATCTGTGATTACTTGAAGAAACTCATATTTAAAATGACAAATTATTATACCTTAAATATGAATTTTGAAATTACTGCCTGCTTGTTAGTGAAAGTTTGAGGAATTGAGACTTACACGGAGATCATGTATAGAAAACTTGTTTACTTCAGAATAAAGGGGAAAAAACAGCGACAGGAGGATGTGACAAGGCATAAATTTAAACAACGTTCTCAGCACACTTAGTACGTACTTCTATTCAGAAAACAAAATAATTATTCTGTAACAAAGGTTACAACACTGCTTTAGAAAATGAAAGCTGCTTACGAAAAAGTAAAAGTTTACATACTTCACAAATCAGGCAACTGTTGTTGCGCTTGTGAAGAAACTTTCATTTTTAAAGCACACAGTGGTTTCATATCTCACAATTCAAGTATTAATGTGTGTAGTTTATGTTGTAGAACAAAAAGTGATGTTAATCATAGACCTCTTTTAGAAATAGAATTCTGCAATTCTAAAAACCCCGAGGAAATTCCTGAGGGAAGCCGTGCTGAATTAGTCTTCTGGGTTTGCTGATGTCATGACTGAACAGCTCTATTGTAAGGGTCAGGATGGAAGAAGACCATTAAAAAATGAATTTACGACTCTTTTCAGTGCAAGAAACCTTGACTGATATCATAAGTGAACTTAGAATGTGACACTTTTAAGACTTCTGGTTTACTGCCCCCATATTTACATTCACAAACCAGCATGACTCCCTGATCAGCATCATATTTTACTCTTTGCTCTGGGTTTGCAGTCCATTCAAATACTTCTCAGTTTCTCTCTAACACACCCACCCACACACACACACACACACACACCCACACACACCCACACACACACACACACACACACACACACACACACACACACACGCGCGCGCTTGTGAGCTCCTGAATCTCTCTCTCTCTCTCGGTCTGTCTTCTCCAGTTTCTCTGCAGATTCATCAAATGAAATGCTCTCAGAGTCTGTAAGTCCTCTGTCTGCCAGAGGAGCGTTCCCAGAGTTTGGCCTTCCTGCTCCGGACGCGCTGGAGCCAGAGCGGCTGGACGGAGAGGCACATCTGTCTGAAACACAACCACCAACGCCACCCACATGCTGAGAGATCAGCTGCCCATCTGGAGCCTCTACACTCACAGAAACAACTAACACTAAACCACAGACGGAGGATAAAAGATACTGCTAAACATCATCACCGCTTGACTGCGAAGAGAGTGAATTTCAAGCACATTTACTGCCAAAGCCTCATTAACGCAATGTGAAAACATTATCATTTAACTGCATTTCATTTATGCTGACTGTAATAATAAATAATAGCATTTTGTACAGTATTACAGTAACAAATAAATAAAAGCAAACATTTCTAGGAAAATGTGCTAAATTTTCATTAATGAAATAATGTCACAATGCCAAAGATACTGGTTCTACATACAGGCTTAATTTTTATAGCAATATATTATCATTGTTGTAGCCATTTAAGAAAATTAATTTTTGTGTGTGTGTTATATTTATGTTTAAATATTATTTGTTTATGTTTTTTTGTTTCAGTTCAATGTGTTAATTATGAAAAGTTTGTGTAATTTGTAAACATCATAAAGGGTGTGGTAATGCTGGGAGAAATGGAGTGGGTCAGACACAATTTTTGACAACTTCATACATTTTGTTTGTGGAAAGTCCCCTTGTTGAACGAATTTTGTTTTGTATAATTTGTATTTTAATTTTAAATACATATTTTTTTGCTGATCAACTATCAAAATCAAATAAATAAGAACGAAGAGAAAACGTGTGGTGGAATGATGTGCATACCATGTATATATATATATATATATATATTAGTGATGTCAAAATTAGCGCGTTAACGCATGCGATTAATTTTTTTCTGATTAACGCGTTAAAAATATTTAACGCAATTAACGCAGGGGCGGGGCTAGGGTTGGCCACCCCATTCTGGCACTGCTGCCTCTGTCTCTCTTTTTCTTGAAGGGATTGCATTTGTTAGATGCAGAACGTCTTTATGACAACATCAAAACGGGAGCGTTCACACATGGCTCTAGCGTCGCCTCCGCGCAGTAGCCGAGTCAACTATTGCAGCGGAAAAGATACTGTGCTTTCGTAGCGCGCTCTTCAAATACACGCACAAGGTTGCTGCTTTGCACCCAGCTCGTAGCCAGCATCATTTCATATCATAACAGCGAAAGAAACTGCGTGCATGCAATGTCCTAGTTATGCATAAATCAGTTGAAAGGCATGAAATTTACCAAAAAGTAGATTAAAGCTGCCTTAAAACTGCGTGCATGCATGCAATATGTTATATATCGCGTCACATTTAAGAACATGTGTCTCTGAAATGGTTTTAAAAACTGTCCTGAGGCACCCCAGCACTGTCTCCCTCATCTAAAACACCCGGCGATTCAACTGGGTCCATCATTAGTAGAGACTTTAAGACCACAAGTGGGTCAAGAAAAGGTAAAAGAGGAGTTGCGTGTCAGATCCACGTCACGTTCAGCAGCAGCAGCTTTTAAAACTATAGCAGGCAAATAAGCTAATAACCAGCTGCTACGATGTCTATTAATCAAGAACCAAAAAAGAAAAGAGGAAATCAATAACTTTTATAGCTTTAAGGGGTTCATCTATATTTAATTTAGAATTTAGTGTTTGGTAAGTATTCATTTTCTGTATATTTCTGCTGAAGGGGCTGTTGTAGCTAAATATGTAATTTTATTATAATAGGTTCATGTGATGATTGTTTTAAGTTCACTTAAATTAGAAGTTAAGTCTAATAAATGTTAAAGTTTATAGATCTAAATTATACTGTAATGCTGACTGGCTACAGTCAATGGTTAAATATTCAGGGGAAAAAACTATTTTATAGTGACATCAGTAGTATTGATATCAGTGATGCTGGCCTTCAATCATAAAAAAGATGCCATTAAAGAAATATTAAAAATATACTGTCTTTATGTTGTTTGTACATTGTACATTTGAAGATTGAATGCGAAATTATTGCAACATAAAAGTATATTTAAAAACTTTAATGTTGGGTGGAATTAATCGCGATTAATTTTAGAAAAATGTGCAATTAATTAGTTTTTTTTTTTTAATCGATTGACAGCACTAATATATATATATATATATATATATATATATACTTGATATATATATATATATCAGTGCCGTCAAACGATTAATTGCATCCAAAATAAGTTTTTGTTTACATAATATATGTGTATGCTGTGTATATTTATTTATGTATATATATATATATATATATATATATACACACACAAACACATTCATGTATATGTTTAAGAAAAATATATTATGTTTATATATCAAGTATATATATATAATATAAAATATAAGAATATAAATATAGAAATGCATATACATGTAAATATTTTCAAAATATATACTGTACGTGTGTGTATTTATATATACATAATAAATGCACACAGTACACATACATATGTTATGTAAACAAAAACTTTTATTTTGGATGCAATTAATCGCAATTAATCGTTTGACAGCACTAATATATATATATATATATTATATATATATATTGTAATGTGATGTATTATCTACGTCTTATCTATTATTAAAACTATTTAAAATGTCTTTAGTTTATGCTGATTGTAATAATAAATATATAATTTTACTGTACAGAAGTGAGATTTACATTCAAAAATTAAACAAAAAAGTTTCTTATTAAAAAAAAAATAATAATAAAAAAATCAAGAAAAAAAAGAAAGAACACAATTCAGTCACAATTAAAAAAATCCTGGTTCTAAAATATGCTTAACGTTTTAAAATTTTAAAACTAGACTTAAAAATTGTATCTCTCTTAATTTTTTTTTTTTTTTTTTTTGTCCAAAGTAAATGAGCAGGACACGTGGGATTTGTGCATGATCTTGGGATGCTGGAGAGTGACTTTGATCAGTGGTGACCTGCTCTTAGAGCCGGTGCGTGAGGTTTGCTGGTGCAGGGATTTGCTCGCGGCTGTAACCTTGGCATAAGTCTGCGTGAGCCCTACAGGCTTATTCTAAAGAGGATGAGGGCTGCTGCGGACCTTTGGCCTACTTCAGGACTGGTTGAGCAAGGAGAGAGAGAGAGAGAGAGAGAGAGAGAGAGAGAGAGAGAGAGGCTAGAGTTTAGTAAACACCTTCACCTGTCACTTCTGATGCTTCTGATAACTTCTGCATGTCACAAGAGCTACCAAATTACTGTTTTCAGACAGGTTTCCCTAGTCAGGCTGCTTAAAACAAACTGAGTAAAGTGCCAGAAAGGCAATCTACAAATGAATTAATTATAATGGCTGTGATGTCATTTGTACTAATGATAGACCATTTAGAAATATATACCAGTAGTATCTCTTATCAGCTTCAGCTACTGAAAAACACATATCTGACCACTGATTGCACTGAAAAAAATTACACTCGAAAAGGGGAATTTCTGCCATAGTAAAACACACATTTGTGAAACTCTCTAATGCAGCACATCAGATAGACAAAGCATACTGGTCTTTAATGGCATTAGTGTTATTCTGGCGTCAGACTCTGTGACCTTGAGCAGTGAAGCGTTCTTTAAAAAGACCGGTATAGTGGCTAATCTGAGTGAGCATCTGACCAAATCCAGACCGATGAGACCACGGTACTGCCCTCATCTGTGACTCTACAACTCATCTGCACCAAACTGTGTTCTTCTCATTGTCTAGACTCTTTATCCATCTATCTGTCTCTACAAACACAACAGCAAACACTAAAGCTCTCCAGAGCTGTTTAGATGTGGGTGGATGAGCTGATCAAAAGAAAAGCTCCTCCCACTTTGTTAAAAAAAGTCAATTACAATCAAGATGCCAACAGCCCAGCCACAAAATCACTGTGTGTTATTTGGAGGAAAAAAAGAAAGATGTTCAGAATAAATAAGTTTTCCAAGCTAATAACAGGACATGTTTACTGTACTTTTAAGCAAATTCATGAAAGAATCTTTACAGAAGAGTGAAACATCACTTACAGGATTGATTTGAGTAGATCATTAGAAATGTCTGGCACCAAAAATAATTAATTACTATGACATGATTAAAGAAGTAATGTATGAAAACGCTGCATCTTTAAATTTACAAATCTACCCAAGGAGAACTGTTCATTCATCAGATGTCGAATGTCAATGCCATGCAGATTCTTCATGCACTATAGGACTGATGAAGTTAAATTATGACAGCATGTTAACATGAGCATGCACAAGGCATACAGCACTGTTTAAACGTTTGGAGTGGAGGTGTGTCATTTTTTAGAAAATGAAAACTTATTCAGCAAGAAAGCATTCAATTGATCAAAAGTAATTTACAATGCCATAAAAGATTTCTTTCAAATGAATGATGTGCTTTCAAACTTTCCATTCATCTGTGAATCCTGAAAAATAAAATGTTTCAAGGTTTCCACAAAAATATTGTGCGGCACAACTGCTTTCAGCATTGATAATAATCAGGAATGTTTCTTGAGCAGCAAATCAGCATATTAGAATGATTTCTGAAGAATCACGTGACACTGAAGACTGGCTAAAAAAATCAGCTTTGCATTACAAGGATAAATTATATTTTAACATATATTCACAAAGAAAACGGTTATTTTAGATTGTAATAATATTTCACAATTTTGCTGTTTTTTCACAGTATTTTTGGTCAAATAAATACAGACTATAAAAAAAGACTTGCAAAAACAATAAAAAAACTTTTGAATAGAAGTAAATGTATATAGATGTGTAACCTATCATAGTGAATCTGTTTCAATAGCTAAAAATACCACTTCTTTACAACATTCTCAAATCTTGCTCAGATTCCTACTGAATATATAAAAATCCTTATAGAGTAACCAGAAAAACTAAAAATCACATGATCAGGTCTGGGAACTCTGTCTATAGCATAATACTGAGGCCTTTGTCTTTGTTCTGCACAATCATACTGGACCTCATTTATTATGAGCATCAGACAAACATCAGTGGTTACACTTTATTTTAAGGTGTCCTTGTTACAGTGTAATTACACAGTAATGAGTAATATTAATTAACTACATGTACTTACTATATAGTTAGGTTTTGGATTAGGGTTTGGGTTACTTGCATGTAATTATGCATAATTTATTGCTATTATAATAGTAAGTACATGTAACATGTGTAACAAGGACACCTTAAAATAAAAGTGTTTCCACATCAGTTACAATCCTGTAACATTGTAACGCACGTCAACACACGGCTGTAACAAGCAGCTCCTTGTGTTACTGGCAAAAGCTTTAAATTAATCCGATACAGCCTGAGCTCCTCACAATCCCTGACCGATGCTGGGGTCAACAGGCTGCAGTTTATGGCATAAAATCACACTGGATATAATGCAGAAACCTCTACCCACCTGATGAACAGGAGACGAGGAATATGGCCAAGGCCAGTTTGGTGTCTGTCCTCATTTTCAGTGCAGATTCTTGTACTGCAATAAATCCCAGCAACACCCAAGCTGATAATCCGCTCTCCTCTAATATTAATGTTTTAATATTGCCAAAAGCATTTATTTGTGAGCAAACAGGTCCGGATCAATGTGTAAGTCTGTAAGAGAGGTTTAGTGTTTGAGAGATTTCACAAATCCTCAGCCTGGAGGTCAGAGCGTGCGTTTCTGTTTGCATAGATGAAATATCAAACATTAATACAATCATACTGCATTAGAAAGTGACAGCAGTCCGTCCTGAAACTTATGCACTAATATTGATCAGTATCGATAGCCTATAGAAACAGCGATCATTTTGAGTTCATGGCCATGGAGAAAATTCCTATTCATGGTTCAGTCGAGTTCAAAAACATCCCGATATGATCTTCTGGTTCTTTTTAAAAAAATGCTTTGAATAAATCTGATTTATATCATCAGAGGCATGATCTTCATTCCAGAACGCACGAATAGAAATCCAGCTCAGGGTTTAAATACACTAAGAT
Organism: Tor tambroides; assembly: GCA_021397915.2. Taxonomy (NCBI): domain Eukaryota; kingdom Metazoa; phylum Chordata; class Actinopteri; order Cypriniformes; family Cyprinidae; genus Tor; species Tor tambroides. The sequence continues at coordinate 99,798 of JAFVLL020027718.1, forward strand.
CCGAAACAGCAACTAAAACAAATCAAATAAACAGTGTTTTATAGCGTCGGATAAACTGTATTCCTCCGTAAAATCCTAATGCGCCTCTGAAACGCGTTTTTCGTCCGAATGATCCCAGATCAGATCAGATGAAACCAGCTCCATTTCTGTGTGTTTAAATGCTGCGAATCCGCTGGAATAAACCCTCGGAGGCGTCCATATATTCGCTCATGTGTCCTGAACACAACATGGCGAACAGCGCTGAGTGTTTTGGTTTTTTCCTCTCCTCCACTCCTCCTCCTTTCATCCACTCCTCCTTCTCTTTTCCAGGCAGCAGATATTTCCAGCTTGTGCTTGTTGAGGAGTTTTTGTTCCTGTAGGGGGCGCCTCGTGGCCCAAAAACCGCTATTTCCTTTATACAACATTCAAATCTTGTGACGGTTCTTGTTTTAATGCAAATATATAAAAACTTAAAAGTGTAATCTTTTATATAAGTTCTTCTCAAGGGTTTATTGGTGGCAGGCATATTCAAATTTAAACTCTGCCTTAACTGTAAAAAGATTTTTAAAAATAACCAGCTAGTAATCGCAAACGACTCTGATTGGTCCAACCGTATCCGCGCTGAGAAAAGTAACAGATATCGCGTGACAGCGCTGTCCGCGTCAGCAGCGGTATTCACAGTTTACGCATAAATAATGGTAATGAAAATCCATAACACGCAGTGAATTTAAGATACACAGTGAAGAAATAAAACAAAACAAATATTATTTACACCCAGCTAGTACCCGCCCATTTTAATAACAACTGTGTCGAGCCATTCTACTCGTTTACTCTATTTCTAAGCTTCCACACGAAACACTGAAAACAGTCATTTGATTGACAGCTCGAATGGAAAGAAAGGAGGTTTGCACCAGCTAGTATTACTACAAGCCCCGCCCTCAGCCCGATGACTGAACGTTATGGACGGCTCAGCTGTCCAATGGAAGAACGCTTGTAAATAGCACAAACCAATCAGAGCAAAGAGTGATCAGGTGACCCGGGATTTGTCAGGTGGAAAACACACACACACACACACACACCAAACAGGCATTTATTCAGTTTTTTTCTAGTTCAGATTTATTGGCAGTAGCCACTGTAGCTCACCACTGCGAAAGCATAGTAGAGCATTTTTAAACAAGCCAACACTTTACAACTATAAAGGAGTTTCTTATACTGTAAATGGAAACATTATGCTGCTAATGGTGTTTATTTCACAAAATTAATTTCTTTATAAACTTGGTAGGCTAATAATTCTGAATAAACATCAAACTGGACATGTGGATCACATTTATTTGATTTATAAACCCATTATCAATCAAAATAAATCATAATTCATGTTCATTTAATCAGTAATCCAATAACGAATTTATCAATAAATAATTAGATTCCAGTAATGGTTTCCAAGACTGAAAAGTATTATTTGTATCAATAAATATTCAATCATTATTATAGGATACAAACTTAAGGGTAATTCTGACAAAAGCTGCTGACACTCTTGCAAAATGTATTTTTTTGCTCAGTATAAAAGTGATGATCAACAGAGAATAGCCTATTTCACAACAGATATTTCTTCAGTACAGACAAAAATTGGGAAAGAGCGATTGCCTTGAAAGGTTAATAATTCTGTCATCATTCAGTTCATACAAACTGAAGAGAATGCCTCTGCTCCGTTCAGCATAAGGCAAGTGAATGAGGGCTGACTGTGCCAAGCTTAAATAAATAAATAAATAAATAAATAACACTGTTTAAGTATAAAAGCAGTCCTTACAACTCATGCATTACTAGATTTTCAGCTAATAACAACTTGCATTTGAGTCTGTTTCACATAAAGCATCATATGACTTCAGAAGACTAGTCCATTTTATTGCATGTAAAAGAGCAGATCAAAAATACACAATATATGCTGCACAGAAGAAAGAAAGTCATGCAGGTTTAGACACGATGGTGACTAAATGATTTCAGAAAGATCATTTTTGGTAATCCTTTAACGACGACCATTAGATCACAACTACACCTTGGATAAATAAACTCTAAAGAACGGTCTACACTTGTTTTAAGTGTATTTTAGGCCAATATTTGGATATGATACAAGCACATTTGAAGTTAGTCTATTATTGGTGAAAGCCTGAGTTATTAATGGCACACAGAAATGTATATGGTATAAATACACTACTGCTGAAACCTTTAGACACACTTGACTGAATTTATGTATTTTATGATCTTAAAAACCTTTTAATGTAATGCATTTGCTTAAATGCTTAAAATATAGAGTTGAATATAAATTGCATAAATGAATGACTAATATGAATTTATTTACAAAAATAAATGTTCAATAAATTCATTTCAATTAAGAAATAATAATATCATGTAAGGATGAAAGAACCTCAGATACTTTGATCTCCTGAGAAACAGACAATACAAACATGCACGGGCATCTTCGAGACACCCCACAGAGTGGAGAGTCCATTTGTTTCTTCTTAAATCCCCTCACCCATCCTTCCTTCTACTCATGGACCCTTTCTAAATGAATTTGTTTTGTGGTGTGAGGTATCAAATCTTAAGCTAAATATTTCAAAAACTAAAGAAATGGGTATTGATTTTAGGAAAGAGTCCTCAACCAGAGCAACTATTATTAAAGGGGAGCAGATTCAGAGGGTAGAAGAGTATAAATACCTTGGAGTTGTTTTAGATCACAAATTGAGGTGGGATAAATGGACTGATGCTGTGAGCAAAAAGGGTCAGCAAAGACTATTTTTCCTTAGGAAGATGGTGTCATTTAGCGTAAGCCCTTCATTGTTAAAGGTGTTTTATGACTCTTTTATTGAAAGTGTATTGACCTTTTGTATTATCTGCTGGTTCGGAAATGTTACGGTGAAACAGAAGAGTTTGGTCACAAAAATTTTAAGTACTGTGAGTAAATTACTTGGTATCCCTGTGATGGGTTTACATCACATTTATCAGACTAGATGTCTTGGTAAAGCTATGAAAATTATATCTGACAATAGGCATCCACTGCATAATGAGTTTGAGCTTTTGCCTCTGCAGGAGATTGAGATACTAGGCTCAGGCCAGGGAGAAAAAGTCTTTTATAGTACAGGCAGTGAAGTTTTTAAATGAAGGATGAGTAAAAGTAGTGTTTTTTTTTTTAAACTAAGTGTTTGTGAATTTGCATTGTCTTGTTGTGGAATTTATGTTGAAAATGTCTTTTGTGAGAAACCGCACATGGAAACAAGTCACTGAAACAAAATTTCCCCACGGGGATGAATAAAGTTACTACTACTACTACTCAGTCAGCTCAAAATGGTCAAATAGTAGAATGTAATGTTCTACATTAATGCAAGTGATATTCACAGTCATGTTTGGCATCATTTGAATTGTCTCAGCTGGACTAAGTACAATGGTCTCATTCTTATAAGAAGTAAAACAAAGGTAATACAGATCCTAAGAGTTTAGAGATATTTTGCATACTGTAGAGGGTGGGTCAGTTTCCGGTGGTTTTCATGCAAAATTACCTTTTGTCCCAAAAGGTGTTAACTCAATCAATGCAAATTCCAAGTGTTAGCTGCTGTCTCCATTTCGGGGGATGTTGGTCTTGGTCTGAAGTACTTAAGGAAATGTTGCAAAAGGACCGGGGCCTTTCTCTAGCTGGAATGAGCCCATAGGATGAAGTGTGTTTGCATATTTCATACTATGTATTTTTCTCAAGTTAGGTATGCATGTTACTCTTAGATTCAACTTTGAGATTTTGATGTTTTATGTTGATTTGATATCTTTAAATTGGCTGTATAATTGACACAATACATATTTACCTGACTGATAATAAATTGTTACATTTGATTTTATTCTGACTTACTCTGAAATGATTTTCTCAAGTAGATTAAGTGAAGTGATGTTACGGCAAACATGCGTCCAGGGTTAGCACAGACTAGATCTCAGGTTAGATGGAGCATGGGGCACATCAGGTGAGTTTCTAGATTTCTGACTAACTGCTTGACTTTAGTTAAGTTGTTATACAGTTGCATTAACTATGGGGGGCTAGATAAAATACTATTGAAATACTAGCATGATTCGGGCATATTTCATAGTACTAGCCATAACCTCTGGTTATTGTCTCAGCTTTAGTTAAGTTGTTATGTAGTTAGACTAACTATAGGGGGCTAGATAGAAACACTACTGAAGTATCACCTCTGATTATTGTTTGAGCTCTAAGTAAGTTGTTACATAGGTGACTGTAGGGGGCTAAACAGAACCACTATTTAAAAATGACAAGCATGAAGCGGTCTATTAAATAGTTAGTCATAACCTCTGACTAATGATCAGACTGGAGGGTTTGTGACCGTGGGGTACATGTACATCGGCCGGCATGATACACCCTGAGCGACATAGATTCCTAATGAACGAGTAATAAAGTAAAGAGTTAACTAGAATAATCAAATGTCAGAAGAATAATAATTAGAAAAATACGATTCGAGGTCATAATAAAATAGAGTCAGATTAGATAATAAAATGGAGTCAGATTAGAATTTATCCTAAACTTAATAACTTTGCACGTTGAAAAGACCGAACACGCAAGAAACCTTCATCCACCATTGGATACCGTCTTTGGGCCGAGTGCGTGGACCTTACAATCATAATTTTAATAATAAATACATTTTTAATTTTTAAAAAATGTCCTTATATACAACAATCAAAACATAAGATTAGCCTAAGTACTTTTTTAATAAATGATTTTATGTGGCTGTTTGTCTGTTTTCTTTTAGTTGCTGTAATAAAACTAGGTGCCAGAAGCCGTTTGGCCCTGATGGGAGATATTTCTGGGAGGAATATATATTAGCAGCATCACTGAGCGTCCGGCGCTGACAGACGGACCGGACTGGGTTTATTTCTGCTGTGTGTTTGTGTTTAATGGTGCAGGGTTATGAACGGCACTCTTAAAGTCACCGAGGTTAAATAGTTCACAGCTGATTTTGATGGATGGTGTGTGTCGGGTGATAAATTGCAAACACACACACACACACACACACACACTTAGTGATCCACATTTATCCCTCACAGGAGGTCTGGCGCTCTTAACACGAAGACCACTGGCATGCTGTATTGTCAGTGGAGATTTGTCATGTACTTCTGCTGTGCAGTTATGGGAGTGTTTTCATGAAGGTCATGAATCTATCCATCTCTGCAGGATTAAACGGCTGAGACGTGAATAATGGACCGCATGTAATACTGTTCATGTCTGCTGCGTGTTTACTGTTCACTCATAAATCTAGCAGACTGGTCAACATTGCTATAAAACTAGAACAATACACACATGGAAAACAAGTAGACTGGGTGAAAAGTCCCGAAGATATAAGTTCAGATCAATTTAAGTGGCGAAATGTTTTGTTTTCCTAGAGCGGAATATATGAAATGACAAGATGTTACAAGTCTTGAAGCCATCTGTCCACATTTTGCAGTTTTTTTCTGCTTATAGTTCCTTTTTTTTGCATTGCATTGCAAGATTTTTAACTCTTTAAAGATCTCTATTGCTAGGTTTTGTTTGTCTGATGCTCAATGTCTTTCTTGATTTTTTTTTTTCACATTTACATTTATTCAATTAGCAGATGCTTTTATCCTGACTTCACACTCTAACAAAATGTTTAGCCTCCATTTTGTTTAGTTAATGAAACAGTTTGCATCAATCTTTATGAGTTATGACAGCTAATAACTAACTCTAATGAAATTATGTTCAACCAGTAAACTACAGTGAGTTTATACAGTAATTTGTTGCATAACTGTAAACTTTAAAGTTGATTGCTCAAAAAACAAACAAACAAACAAAAAATTTTGTCATTGTTTTTTTTTCTCTTGATCAGCACAGGTTTTGTATTTCTTTCTGAAACTCATTGATCATAAGTCTCATTAATCTGAGCTTATGCACCCCAGTTTTTCAGTGAAAAAGGAATTATTTGAGGATAATTTTGGCAATGTTCACTGTGAAACTGAGGTGAATAAGCTCAGATCAATGAGGCCTGCTACGATCAGTCAGTTCAAGACAGAAATACAAAACATGTATTTTATCAACAATAAGTTGATAAAAAAGATTGAATCCAATATTTGGTAATATTTACAAACAATTTTTGTAGGCCAGATTTGACTAGAAAAACCATGGGTGTAACAAAAAATCACAATTGCAAAAATAACAAAAATTCACTAAGTAGTATTTTCAAGACAAAAATCTCTCCTGGTCAAAATGACCAATACACAACATAAAAGTACATATTAGAGTGTTAAATGTACATATTAATACCTTTTGAAAGTTTTGTATTTTTTTGAGTGTAATTAATCCCATGCATTTCAGTTAAAATCACATGTAAATGTAATTTATTTTGCATTCAAATTTAATGGACAAATAAGACATTACTTATGTCTAAAATTATCACAATCATTGCTCATAGAGATCATGTGAAACTTCATGTATCCACCCAGAATCTAACCTTCAGCATCTACTCTTCAGCAGCAACAAAAACACAAGTCTTTCTCTTTAAAAACATATAAAACACTAATTTCAACATTTACTCTCCTTATACAGTCCTATGCAAAGCATGCTGGGAACTAGAAATCCATTTCCCAATTTTCAAAGTTATCAAGACAATTTTATCAAGTTAATAGAACTTAAATTTAATTAATTCAAAAAAATTGAGTATAAATGACAAAATATGAAGTTGATGTATGATCAACATTGAGAACTCATCAAAATAATATTTGAAAGGTTTCATTAAATAAATAAATTAGAATTTTTAACTGCCAACCATGCATTTATTTGGGTTGTCGTACAGTTCTCCTGAATATCATTTCAGACTGCAGTGTTTGTAAAGAGCACACGTGATGAGGTGCTAAACGAAGGTTCAGGAGCGAGTTCATCTAATCCTGTCAATCGTTACGCAAGAGTATATAAACAGCTGCTGACCTCACCACTAGCATCCCTCCATCACTTCATCCGTTCATCACTCACTTCAGTGTCTAGGTGGCTTTTAGTGCTGGAGTCAAACCTCGAGCTCAAGCCTTGCTTCTTCATTATGCTTTAGATTTATATCAACATGCAAATTTGTGAAACAGTCAGCTCAGGTCAAAAGTGCCATAAGCAATTTTGTCATGAAATAGCATGCAGAAAATATTTATTACCCATCAGACCCTGACAGATGAAAACAGTGTTTAGGGAAACCTGTTTGAAAACAGTCATTATGTTTGGTGCTGCTATTGCCAAAGAAATTGCAATGCAGCTTTAAACAAAGATTTTCACTGTTTTCAATATCTGACAGATCGAGGATTTTGTTATTAGAGTCAATTAAAATGCTAGGGAGTGGTAATCTAATGATCATAGATCCGGGCATGCTAAAACACAGACAGAAAGAGGGGTGAATGGAAACTGTAAAGATTTGTTGCTCAGAGCTGATAAGATCACACTTATGTTTTATTAAGTGAGTTGTCAGTTTTATTTATCTAAAAAATTATGCTCATTTAAGTTCATATAATTTCATATTTGGGGTCTGCTAGAATATGCTACATGTTGTAAACAGTGAAGCTCAAAGAATATATTTTTGAATACAAAAAATATTTAGGTTCAACTTCCATATATAGCAATATATCATATATAACAATATATTCAAAATGCATTTCATGGCCAAAAAATAAAAAATAAAATAAATTAAAAAAATATGCAAATGTGGTTAGCCTACTAGAAATCAAAACTGGATTTATGATTTAATAATGTTATTAACATAATTTTTTTTGGGAACAATGTAAAGTATGTGCCTTGCTGAATTTAATTCAAAAGTGTTTTATCTTGACATATGTTACAGACAAAGTTTTTCTTCAAATGTGAATGTATATTCTTGGATTAAAATATATAAGGCTAAATACATTTTTATATATGCTTTTAAAAATATTAAATATTTAAAAATCTAAATTTACATAAATATATTTTGAAACATATTTTAGCAATATATTTGTGGGCTTTTGTGTATTTTGAAATATAGGCTAAAAAATATTTGAAAATATATTTTTCTTTTTGGGTTGGCATGGACTGTGCTTTGCAGCTTTGCAGATGATTTCATGCACAAACATCTATATTACAAACTTAAGGGAAGGAAAAATAATATGTAAAAAAGCATCATTTAAATAGACTTTGACACTGAAATCAAATAAGCTTGGTTTTGTCCTATATTATGAGATTGGAAGAGTTTAAAATGCATTGTTTTGAGGTCGTGTGAACTGTGACTGCAGGTTCAGCAGATGTGCTGGTCTGACACAAGCCTGCAGACTCATGTTTGGAGGTCTGTACTGTGGCCATAATTAGCTTCACTCTTTAGATTAATGTGCCAGCTGGGACGAATGCCAACGCCTGCACCAGCCCGGCACACACACACACACATACACACACACACACACACACACACACACACACACACATGCTCAGCTGTGACAGAGATGAGCTCTACACCCATAAACGCCTCTAACCACAAACAAATGAAATACACTGACCTTGACAGAAAGAGCAGGAGCGTCTCTGCACCACAGATTTATGGGAGATGACGTTTTAAGTGCTTTCTGGCATGTCTAACTAATGTATCGATTCATGTTGAAGAAAAGCACAAATTATGAAAATTGTGAAACCAGCTGACAAAATTCTGGTTAAAAGGTCAGAAAACAGTCAAGAGTTCATTGGCTTGTCACACACAGTAATAGCCATCTTTCAATTAATATGTTTTGTCCATTGCATGAGTTCTCATGAAGTCATCAAGGTCACAGTTTTTCATACTGAGTTTGGTACTGTATGATGCAAACAGTGAAGGAGTGAGTGATGTTCTCATACTTATGTGCACAATCATCCTCTGGGGTGTGTGTGTGTGTGTGTGTGTGTGTTTAAGGGAGTAAGCACAGAAATCAGTGAGATAATGGACACTCACACTGACCTCACTTTGCTTCCCTTCTGCTGAAACATGGTGCTTTCCATAAATAGTGTTCAGTTTCTTATTTTAAAGCATTAGAAGCACAAATCCCAAATGTATTCTATAGTAAAAATGTTAGATAAATTCTTTCTAACAATATATTTACATATCATCATCAAATAATCAAATAATTAAAATCATAAAAAAATCATCATTTTAAAATTTATATGCAATATATATTCTCTGTAGTAAAACTCATCTTAATTACCAAAATCTGTGTTTAGTTGAAACAGTAGTTATTGCACAGCTCACATGATTTTACAGTAAACAAAAAAGTTTAAAAAGAATTTTGTGGATCCTTTCAACATTTTTACACAAACTATTGATATTATTGGTCAAATATTTCAGTTATTATACTAGCAAACTTGAAAACTTGATTCATCATTTTTGAATAAATCTGTAAATGGTGACTTGACTCAGTCAACTGTTTCGTTCTGAATCTGTTTTTTGAATGATTCAGTTGGACAAACGATTCAATGACTCTTTCATAAAGATAGTCACTTGTTTTATTCCTGAATGAATCTGTTTTTTTGAATGATTCAGTTGGACAAATGATTCAATGACTCTTTCATAAAGATAGTCACTTGTTTTATTCCTGAATGAATCTGTTTTTTGAATGATTCAGTTGGACAAACGATTCAATGACTCTTTCATAAAGATGGTAACTTGTGTCTTACCTGAATGAAAGAGTGTTTTTGAATGATTTGGTTGGACAAATGATTCAATGACTCTTTCATAAAGATAGTCACTTGTTTTATTCCTGAATGAATCTGTTTTTTGAATGATTCAGTTGGACAAACGATTCAATGACTCTTTCATAAAGATAGTCACTTGTTTTATTCCTGAATGAATCTGTTTTTTTGAATGATTCAGTTGGACAAACGATTCAATGACTCTTTCATAAAGATAGTCACTTGTTTTATTCCTGAATGAATCTGTTTTTTGAATGATTCAGTTGGACAAACGATTCAATGACTCTTTCATAAAGATGGTAACTTGTGTCTTACCTGAATGAAAGAGTGTTTTTGAATGATTCAGTTGGACAAGCGATTCAATGACTCTTTCATAAAGATAGTCACTTGTTTTATTCCTGAATGAATCTGTTTTTTTTTTAATGATTCAGTTGGACAAACGATTCAATGACTCTTTCATAAAGATGGTAACTTGTATCTTACCTGAATGAAAGAGTGTTTTTGAATGATTTGGTTGGACAAATGATTCAATGACTCTTTCATAAAGATGCATCTGAAATTGCATACTTCCTTACTATATAGTAGATGAAAAACAGTATGTGACAAAAGAAGTATGTCCAAATTCACAGTACTCATAAAATAACGAGTAAAAAGTACCCGAATGACCTACTACTTCTGTCGTGATTCTGAAGTGTGCATACGAGAGGATTCGTGAACGACGGTGACGTGACGCAGCTGATGCTCGTAGGTCGTGTGATAATGACTACAGTGTGAATATAGTACATTATGGTACAGTACAGTACAGTTACAGTAAGAATCATGATGATGAATTAAAACATGCTGTTTTCTCTCTCTGTCTCTCTAACAAACATTCAGTCATGACTCTTATAATTGCTTATACTTTGAATAACCTCACTAAGTAATAAAACTCTGCAATGATTCATTCTGCATGTGTTGCTGACATGCATGATTCCTTAAATCACGCAGCTTGTTGAGAAGAGGTCTGTGTTACCAGAATATCATTTCATCAGTCTTGGCGCCAGGCCTGTTTGACTTGGACTCGAAAGTCATCTACTTTAGCAACCACCCAGAACTCCCTAGCAACCAGGGCCATGGTACAAGACTAATATAGTATTTATACTACAGATAGCACACAGACATATTCGGTGCTTTACATTGCATGCTGAAACGTATCATTTGGCATCATTCCCGACTGCACACAGGAATTCAGCCTCAGGTTTAATGGTAATTCTGGATTGGATACACATTCAGGAAATTAGGAAACGTGTCCTGCAGGCACTGAACTGACAGACTCAATGACGGATATCTTTTACTGTTACTGCATGTTCTGCACTTGCAATCCTTTATGAGGGCGAAAATACAAACATGTAAAACACATTAACACGTCTTCTGACTGAACCTGTTCTCTCTCAGAAACTTTTTTTCTTTAACACGGATCTAAATTTAATCTTGAACCTGAACCACATTCACACACTGCCAGTTTAATGGTATACAGATCCAGACTTTCATCAAAAAAAGAGAGAAACGGTGAATAGAAATGACACGAACGACCTCAGCGCTGCTAACGGAGGCTGAACTCTCTGTTCGAGTCATTGCACACACATCGATCTCTTTACATTGTAACGTTTGCCTAAAGCTTTGCGTTCAGCATTTGTGGAAGTTTCTGTCATGGGTTCATTGGAAAATGTAATTCCAGTCATTTGTCTGTTTGATGTGGGGGTTTTCTTGCTTTCTTTCTTTTTTTGCTCCACTCCCTCCATCTAAATGCACAGTCAGGTCGATCTGTAGCCACTGGATGTGGGAGTAGTAGGGTGTGTGTGTGTGTGTGTGTGTGTGTGTGTTCATGATGAAGGGTGTGACAGAGGTCATGGCCTTTCTGTAGATCCATTTTTTTATTTAAAAGGCCCATATAATGAGAAATGACATTTTTCTTGATCTTTTGAGATTCCATTAGAACTCAAAACCTGCCCAAAATGAGCATTAACTGAAACTGCAGAATTGTTTAGTAAAATCCATGTTAATGCATCAATAGGTGTTTAGAAACCTGACTATCATTCCTTAAACATTGAAAAAAAAGGTTGCTAGGAATTGTGAAATTTCACTGTTTCTGGATCTTGACGTTAGAAAGCAGCTGGGTTAAAAACAACTCAATTTGGGTCTTTAAACACACACTAGTGGTAAATGCAAGACACATGCAGATGTTAATCTAAGTGGTTAAGGTTTGGCTGGTTAAGCATGGATTAGTTAACTCCTACGCTGCAACTACACCAGAAGAAAAAAAAAACAATTATTGACATTCAGTCACTGAATTTAAATTGCAGTCTTTATAGACAGTCAGAAGCTACCATTAGTAAGAATGGAAATGGTAGCAGAGAACTTTCTTCAAGTATTTTTTAACTCCTTTAAACAACAGCAACAATGTGGCACAATACTTTTGGTCTTCACTTTCAATACTAGATCTGTTGTTTTATCAAATCTGACAAACTTCTAGTTAAATGTTTTTCTCGTGTTTGCTTTTGCTTCTTTCTTTGCATTAAATCCCAGAACATTTTTCTCTATTTACAGTCATTCAATAATTGAATTTAAATGGCATCCTTTAGAAACTCAGTTGAGATAAATGGGAATCCTTGTGGAGAGCTTTTTCAAGTATTATAGAGTTCCTTGACATTAGCTATGAACATACCATGTTTGACAACCACAATGTAGTAGAGTGTTTGCCTTCATTTTCAATGGTCTTAACTCTAGCAAAACTTCTTTTACTGAAATGTTTTTCTCATGAAGTGTGCTTATGCTTTTTTTCTTTCCATTAAATGCCACTTGACTTGATTTATTTTGCCATCTAATGCATTCAGACAGCTTTAAAGTGTGACTTAAGTGTCTAAATACTTTTGGAGTCACTGCATAGTGCATAAAAAGTGCAAGTACACAATGTGCTGCCGCTTCGGTCCAGTTCACAAGGTTTGTGAAAGTGAAACTCTCCTTATGTAAGTCAGAACTAAATATTGACTACCACACCGAATCACATGAGGAGCTGTTTTAGTTTTTACAGACTTTCAAAAATCTGTATAGCATGCATGTAGTGTAAGGGTCACTGGGTGCTTCGGCTGTATTTCACCCCGAGGCCAGTTCATACACTCTCAAATGCAGTTATTTTAATGCAACTGTACTAGAATGACCTCATCCATCCTTCTGCACTCCTAAAATATCATTTTAAATAACATCATCTACCATTAATAATCACATCTACTTCAAGTAAACACAAAGGGTTAGTGGGTTCATATAGGCTTACATTACACACACACACACACACACACACACACACACACACACACACACGTATGTGTTACTCAACAGATAAAACAAGATGTACCAGTCGCAGTGGCGTCAGGCGCCCATAGACAGAGATCAAGCTCATCTGATTTTAAACAAATCCCCTACAGCACACACATCATGTGATTCCTGTTTATAAACACACACACACACACACACACACACACACACACACACACACATACACACATACACACATACACACACACACACAGATTCCTGACATAATCGTGTGCTGACACGATCAGTGCTGTTGAACGGGAGCTGTGAACAGAAACACTCTCACAATCTAATCAACAATCGAAGTGATGGTGGAGAGCCCAGATAGTTATAGATAACCAAATGACTGTATTTTTAGCTTGTGCTTATGCATACATAAAGTTTTATGTGAGATATTCTGCTTGCACACAAGCTACTTTGATTGATGTACCTGCATGCAAAATCATTTTATGACAGGATGAATCTGTTTGTTGGCACCTCAGGGTGATTGATACTGTCTCCACCGTCCACAAATGTCCTTCACACTAACAGCACTTCTGTTATTCAATACCTGTACAGTCTTATTTTAGTATCATCAATACAGTATTATAGTATTTATTAATATTTTGATTTTTTTCAAAAAATATTTTTGTTTGTTTAGTTTTTATTTTTTTTATTTCAGTTTTAGTTTAGTTATTTTCAATTTAGATTAATTAGTTTTAAT
>JAFVLL020027718.1:113648-152245 GCA_021397915.2 Tor tambroides
CCAAGTATGTCTCTTTCATTTGAATAGTTTATTTTGGTCATCTGTCCTCATAGTCCCTCCCACATCCCATAACAAAGTCCTTGTTGTCATGGTAGTTTTTGAGAGGGTGGGGTCAGAGGCGTGCTCTGGAGTGTCACGGTGAATCAGCAGTATTGACTCTGGGAATGAGCAGCGTGTCCAGCGTCTGACCAGAGGGCAAATAGTGTGTTTATAGAGTACGCTGGGTCAGGATGAATTCAGCTAAGTATTTCCATTCAGTAGTGTGGGATGATTAATATTAATTCACACATACACTGAAGTGAAAGTGTGTGTGTGTGTTTATGGTACATTGTGGGGACCAAATGTCCCCACAAGGATAGTAGAACCTGAAATTTTTTGACATTGTGGGGACCAACCTGTGGTCCACACGAGGGAAAAAATACTAAATGATGTTTGTCTGAAAGTGTAACAGTGCAAACTGTTTTTCTGTGAGGGGTAGGTTTAGGGGTAGGATTGGGTTAGGGGATAGAAAATGGCTTTTGGTCAATATAAAAACAATAGAAGTCTATGGAAATTCCCCGCAATTCACAGAAACCTAACATGTGTCTGTGTTTTGAGTCAGTCTGAGAGATTAGTGCAGCATAGAGGTTTAGATCCGTTCCCAAGCAGAATCATGTGATTCCATATGACCCACACGCGTATGGGAGTGATGCATGGCTCTTTTATGGTTTCTCTGTATGAGTGACTCACTGAGCATTTACAGATTTATGATTTGAAATGCTGACTTGCTCATTTCAGTTTGGTAATACACAAAATGTGTCTGTACATGGTAAAAATAGTCATTGTGTGCACTAGTTACAGTAACACTGAGTTTTCCTAGATTGCAGAAGTGAGCTGAAGTTGATGTTATGTGGCTTTTATATGATAAAGCATTTTTCGTTGATGCTTTTCTGCAGCAATCTCAAGAGATTTTATTTGTGCTTAAGACAAATTTAGGGGCACAATGACAAAGTACGCTAGTTTTAAAATGTTTCAAACTGTATTTAATAATTATGTAATTATTTATTGGCCTAAGTTACTAAAACTTAAAATGGAGAAACAAAAATAAAAGCTAACTGAGAAAATTATGCTATAATTATGAAAACTAATTACAATTATTACTATAATTTTATGCTATAATTAAAAAAAATTCTAAAATAACACTGGCTTATACACCATTTGTTGATCTTAATTTCAACATTTTACTAACACATTTTAAAATCAAAAGGGCAATCAAAAAATCAAAGGGGCACAATGAAAAAGTACAGTTTTTAAAACTGTATTTAATAATTGTGTAATTATTTATAGGCCTACCTTAAACTGCATAAACCATACACATCATACAGATAGATGGCCAAATAAATAAAATGATAGATAGATGCATGGATAGATAAAACATGAGATAGATGGATAGATATGTTGTGCATTCTATTTAAGGAAATCATAGCTTTTTGAAGTTAAAAACAATTCCTGTTTTTCCATCGCCAAATTTAAGACCTCTTAAAATAAGATGTTTGTTAAATCAAGTTTAAGACTTTTGATCTGAATTTTCATAAAACAGGGATTTTCATTCGCACACATGCTCATAAACACATCTTCCATTTTAGTTCACGCATAGGCTATCTATTTTTAGTCTCAAATGAGTGAAATGCTTGCAACTGTTGAGCCCTAAAACATTTTAATATTTTGGGCCCTAAAGCATTTTAATTATTGACATGAATGCACAAATGAATTAACCTGAGTACAAAAGTTTCTATGCTTTGAGGAAAAATTTGTAGATTATGATCCTTCTACTCGCAATAATGACACGTTTCGCAACCAAGTAATATAATGTGAAAAGAGATTTGTGAAGGGAATGGAAGTAAACTGATTCAGATCAAGCATCGGAACCAAGTGTGAAATGGGTTTTTAATGTGAGGCCTTCATATTTCACTGTAGTTGCTGGTGTCTTTACTTAGTCCTCAAGACTTGGACTTTGCTCTACCAATGCTAACATTGAGTCATTTTCTGTTCCTCCATCCAGGAACGGGAAGATCCCAGTGAACGATGAGGAGCAGACCAATGTTCCTCACATCTATGCCATTGGAGATATCCTGGAGGGGAAGTGGGAGCTCACGCCTGTGGCCATTCAGGCCGGGAAACTTCTGGCTCGCCGACTGTTCGCCGGAGCATCTCTGAAGGTCTGGCCTAGTCACATCCATTCCTGTGTGTTTTTGTATTATACAGTCAAACCAAAATGTATTCAGACACCTTTCAAATTTCTCACATTATCACAGTTTATTCGCTATAGTTTAGAAAGTGTTAGTAAAATATGACAAGAACTCAAGAGTTAAACTGTGTCAGAACAAATTCATCTTTATAATCGCATGAATTAGTCAAACCAAAATTTATTCAGACACCTTCAAATTTTCTCACATTATCACAGTTTATTCACTATAGTTTAGAAAATCATAATAAAATGTGACAAGAACTCAAGAGTTAAACTGTGTCAGAACAAATTCATCTTGATAATGTCAGATAACTATGATAGAAAGGTATATAACAAAACATGGTCAGGTCAAACTGTCAAATCAAATTTTTGGTCCCAAATTTTTATCAGTTTTACTGGTAGTCCACTTTATGAAGAATGTTTGGGTATAATACATCACAGTTTACTTTATTTTGCTATAGGGATGTTCATTTTAACCGTTTAACCGTTAACCGACCGATAAGAATTTTGACCGGTTAATACAATCAGTTAAACGGTTTAAAGTCACTTATTTATTTTTTTCAGTAATTTATCAAAATATTTTAAAAGGTTTGCTGCATGGTTAAAATAAGCTACGCGTATTAAAAAAATATGTTTTTTAGAGAGAGAGAGAGAGAGAGAGAGAAAACATAAGTCGCATTTTATTATTTCATTCAGAAATAGGCCGACACGAATTACAAACATTATAATAAACACTGTAAACATAGCTAGGCTATTTTAGTGCCCATAACTCCACAACAAATCCTTTCAATTAACAGTAGGCTATTTAGAAAAGAACAAGAATTAAAAATGTAAGAAGCTATAGCTATATAAACGACAAACCAAAACGAATTCATTTAGGCTAAAACGAAACTGAAACCAATGTTGGGTCTCTCGTTCGACACACAATCAAATGTTTCCGTATTCACAATGTATTTGAATGACAAAATATAATTTACCTTTTATGTAGGCCTACTTCACTCGCGTTCCAATATCCACATAAAACTAAATGTTTTGCATAACTTCACGGCGGTACGGTGATAACGCTTAACGGCACAGATTTTACTACATATTTAAACTGAGCAGTGTGTTTTTTTTCCATATGTTTGACTGATTGTTTTTATAATGATAATGAACAGGCTGCATTGTCAAAGTAGAAAGCTTAACTGTGTGCGTGCATGCGGCGCCAGCGCAATCACTGTTTTTTTTTCACAATAAAAACAAATCTTTGCGCTTTTGTAAAATAAGCCTAAAAAATAGGATGCTGCTTTCTGCCGTCTTTTTTTCTTTCGTGCAGCACAAAAATGAACCGAAACTCTGTATAGGCTACTTGTTGCACAGTTTTTCTTTCGTTCTCTTAAATTATTATTTAAGTTCAATTCAATTCAATTCAGGTTTATTTGTATAGCGCTTTTTACGATACAAATCGTTGCAAAGCAGCTCTACAGGAATTTAAGTTTCCACAATATATTTATATATTATGGGAATATAACTCATATTTAACTTATATGGTATTTCTGGTATTTGGTAATTCTGTATGTTGTCTGAAGCGTCCTCTGAGGGGGTTGGCATTATCTCGTCTCAGGTGTTTGGTCATCTCAGATCATTTAAGGGTTGGATCCAAACTGAAGCTTGTGCAATTCCTAGTTATTATGGGATGTTAATCCCGTGGCAGAAAGAGAGAAACAAATAGAGACATTATCAGCGAAGCTGCTGTTCCATCCAAGCAAAAATGATTCGTTCAACCTAAGCTAAAGAATAATGTACGTTTGATCAGATATAACTGCAGTACAAGATTATGAGATGCATTAGAAAAATGCTTGGCTAAAGAGATGTGTCTTTAAACTAGATTTAAACAGAGAGAGTGTGTCTGAACCCCAAACATTATCAGGAAGGCTATTCCAGAGTTTGGGAGCCAAATGTGAAAAAGCTCTACCTCCTTTAGTGGACTTTTGAGACCTTAGGGAGCGGGATGGATTGTAGCGTGGTAGAAGACTAGTTAGGTACGCAGGAGTTAAACCATTTAGGGCCTTATAGGCAAGTAATAATATTTTGTAACTGTGCCAGTGCAGAAACTGTAAAATTGGGGTAATATGATCATACTTTCTTGACCTGGTAAGGACTCTAGCCGCTGCATTTTGGACTACCTGTAGTTGGTTATTGAAGATGCAGGACAACCAGCTAGCAGTGCATTACAATAGTCCAGTCTAGAGGTCATGAATGCATGAACTAGCTTTTCTGCATCAGAGATAGGTAGCATGTTTCGGAGCTTAGCAATGTTTCTAAGATGGAAGAATGCTGTTTTTGTAACATGGGAAATATGATTATCAAAGGACAACTTGCTGTCTAATATAACACCCAGATTTTTTACTTTAGAGGACGTAAGTGAAAATATATTTCTCGTATAGGCCTATTTATTCGTTATTATATATATATAGCACCTAGCTTTATTGTGTTTTTCTCGGCTCGCAGAAGCGCTGCAGCTGCGTGATATGATAGCTATGATGATCATGTGAATCCTCATGTTCTGTTGTTTGCTGCTTTTTGCGCATGTAAAATTAATCCCCGGAAAAAAAATGTTAGTATTTTTAACGCTCACAGACACTTATTCTTTCTAATTTAGTTCGGTTCTAATTTCAAATATTCTTGTCGGTTAACGGTTAATAATCGATTAACGAGCGTCGGTTAGGAAAAATAACTGAAATGAACATCCCTATTTTGCTATCCTTACTTGCATAAATCAACTATAGTGTCCCGTACCCACTAGTTAAAAAAAAATTATATCTGGTGTCTGAATAATTTTTGGTTTGACTGTAAATGTTTGCTTAAACTCTGTAAAAGCAGTTGTTTTTCTGTGATCTCACCAGTTCCTTTTTCTCTCTCTGTCTGTGTGTTTCAGTGCGATTATGTGAACGTTCCCACCACTGTCTTCACTCCTATGGAATACGGCAGCTGCGGTTACCCAGAGGAGAAGGCCGTCGAGATCTACGGACAGGAGAACCTCGAGGTGCATGTTTGCAAATAGACGTCATACTGGAAATACTAATAACCTGTGCTGATAATGACTGCGGTTTTAATGAAGTGCTGGTAATTGTGTTTGTCTCTGCAGATCTATCACAGTCTGTTCTGGCCTCTGGAGTTCACCGTTCCCGGCCGGGACAACAACAGGTGCTACGCCAAGATCATCTGCAATAAACTTGACAACGTAAGACATGCGTAACAGTCACCTCATATGAATGTGTTTTGGTTTGGTTTGTTAAAAAAAAAAAAAAAGACTTTTATGAAACATTAGGATTCTAAGTCATGATTATCCACCTTATTTTTCCCGGAAGAGTAGGCGAGGCCATTTGTATATTTAATGGCTTTATTTTTCCCATTAATTTAAGAACATCATCACAAGCTCAGTAAAATAAGTTTATGCACTTTAAAAACACTCCCATTAAAATCAGTGAATCTACACTGAATGATGAATAAATCTCATGTAGCCTACTTGCATAATAATGATAATAATAATAATCCTAAAAATAATCGTCTTGCTATCGTCAAAGGCATCAGCCTCAAGCGATATGTCTGACTATTGTCGATACACGATATTATCGTCTATCGGCACAACCGTAAATTGAAGTACTAAAATTACTAAAAGCTAAATAGAAAAATTAAAAACCTAATTAAAATGACAAACACAGTTACTAAAACTTAAAATGGGGACACAAAAAAGCTAACTGAGAAAATCAATGCTATAATTATGAAAAATAACATTTGCATTTGTTGATTTTAATTTCAGCGTTTTACTAATACATTTTAAAATTAAAAGTTGCATCTTAAAACTAAAAAATGAGAAAATTGTATTTTTATAACATTAACAGATTCATGCTTTAAAAAAAGTAAGCTAATGCATAAACTTTGTTTAAACTACTAATGTAGTTTTTTTTTTTTTTTTTCAGTTCTCAATTGAGTACGTATTTAAATTGTCAAAAACAGATTTGTCAACCAATTAATATTGATGCATCTAAATGAATTTTTTTTTTTTTTTTTTCCTCAAGAAATTTGGCTTGCATGATGCATATATTTAGCAAATGCAGTAAAGATGCTGCCTTTATATTGGCTTTAAATTATATACATGTTCATTTTACAGGCTCATTTCTAACAGTCAGTAACTGATTTCCTATAAGAAATGTGTGAATGATTTGCGTTTGATTCCATGCTAGCATTACTTTAAGAGACACTGTCCTGGACCTTCAGGAGTATTAACAGCTGTCGTCTGTGTGCAGGAACGTGTGATTGGCTTCCACTATCTGGGTCCTAACGCCGGTGAGGTCACACAGGGCTTCGGAGCTGCCATGAAATGTGGAATTACCAAAGATCAGCTGGACAACACCATTGGGATTCACCCAACTTGTGCTGAGGTGTGTTTCCTGTGACTAGTGTTAATGTTTGTTGACGAGCTTTTTTTTCCATGACTAAAACGAGACAAAGACGAGATGACCATAAGGTCAATAAATGATAACTACGACTGTATCAACTTGCAATTTCATTGACGATAAAAGACGAGACTAAAATGAATTTGACTGTTACAATATTTGTCGTTTGTTTTCATAATGTAGACAGAGTGCGTAAGTTAAAATTAATTTATATAATAAATAGCCTATAATAAATCAGTACATTTAGATGAGGTAAAATAAATCCTGCCTATGAGTCGACGCTCTATTGCTTTGTGCTTACTGGTGAAAGTGCAGTACCTGAAATGCAAAAGTAAATTTATCAAATGTCAACAATCATTACAATTCTAATTTTGAGCAAAAAAAAAAAGTATCTTTTTTTTTTTTAATCAGTTTAACCATTATACAGCATGACGAAAATGTGACAAAAAGATTTCATTGACTAAAACTAGACTAAAATGCTGAGACATTTAGTCGAGACAAACTAGATTAAAATAAAATCGGATAAGGTTGACTAAATATGATAAACTAACATTTAACCTGGGACTAAGACTAAAATGGAAATAGCTGACAAAATTAACACTACCGGTGACTTTACTGCTTTATTATAAGTTGTTGGTATTTCATGTTCTTAGTGTTATATGTTGTTCCTCTCATTTGTTTCCAGATATTCACCACCATGGAGGTCACCAAGAGCTCCGGCGGAGACATCACTCAGTCCGGCTGCTGAGGTTAAACCCTGCTCGTTTAACAGGCTGTCAGGACTAGTTTAAATTAGTTTATTCTAGTGATTTATCCCTCTCCTCTTGGCATAAACACACTCGAGTCTCTTTAATTAATCTCAGGTCATCAAAACTCAGAAGTCGTAACATCATGACCCGCTCTGCTCTTAAAAGGCTTTTGCGTCTCACTGTTGTCACCCTTGACAAACCATGTGAAGGGTGTATTGTGGGCGGAGTCTGGGAGCATTGTAGGCGGGGCTTAGCTTTCTTAGAGACCAATGACTGGGAGAGGAGATGATGATTGACAGCCTGTTAGACAGCGGGGTTACTCTGCTTTAACTAATTGTCCGAGTCAGAAATGCACCAAATGCGTCTGTGCTTTACACTTTTCTTTCTTACACCTTATAAACTCGTGCATTCGCGTTTGGTGCTCTGTGACGTTTTAACCCTTAACCCACGTTCAATGGTGGGTTACGACTGATGTTTCTGCGCTTGGACTTTTAATAGATAAACTCATGTTAACGAGTACACTAATCTTTGGCCTTCAGACTCATCCAGGCCACATGCTTTCCTTTCTTTTGGTTGTAGGAGTCTATTTTTCTATATTTTAATAGTGGTTTGTCATCAGTTGCTCAGCAGTGTCGTCATCCCACGTCAGGATCATAGTAAGACGGATTTCACTTCCCGCTCTCATTATTTTCTGATTTAGTGGTCGAGTTACTGAGACGTGATCGAAGCGCAAACCAAATGCAGCATGTAGATGCTTCCTCAAAGTATTTAAATTAACGGGCGTCACTGAGATCCGTGTGACCGCAAACTCGTTTGTAGTTTGTGATGCCTGTCAGAGCACTTAGAAATATCAATAAAATGTGTATGTTCATATTTTTATAAGTATATCGCTGGATTACATTACCTGTATCTGTATGGAGGTTTCATTCAAATATAAATGCACATCTGTTTGTGTTTGTTTGATAATTGCTGTTTATTTGCTTTCTGGATTATTTCTTACTGTCACTCAGCTCCTGATGAATGTACAATATTTCCATAGTATCTTTGTTCAAATTCTATTCATGAACTTTAATAAAACTATGTACACAAGCTTCGCACAGGTTTATTTGCAGTAATTTATCTTAAACGTGCATTAATCTAATCAGAGTGCTATGTAAGCCTTGAAACTTAATTATAATGTGTTTATACATTGTTTTATCACAGTTCAATGTTCAGTGAATATAATTAGTTTATATAACTATAACATTAATATTTTGTGCTGCTTGATAAGGAAGGCAGTGCAATAATACTTTCATTTAAAGCAGGTGGAGGAAAAATAAAAAAAGAAACAGTTATTCAAAAGGAGCCCAATGCATATCTATTGACCAGAATATGATACAATTTTTGCATAGTATTTTAATGTTGGTTATTGCAACTCTGTTGATTCCAGGGTTTTTAATAATCAGTAACATTGAAAAGCAGCTTGGAGAAGTTTTACTGAAATTCAAAAATGAAATTAGGTAAAACTGAAATTTTACCTATAATATCATTTAATTAAGTTGATCCATGCAAGTAAACACAAAAATTACACACTGCTGCTTTTAAGATATTTTTAGATGATTGGGTTATGAATGAGATAAATGTAGTCAAGAAACACTGACAATAAATGCATCTTGATCAAATGACATCAGCTGATTGGCTGGAAACACTCTAAACAGGAAATGTCTAAAGCTTCATTTCCTCTAACAGGAATTGGCCGTTATGTACAGAACCGGATTAGGTCACTAAATGCAGGACGGTCACTTAGAGTTCTCTTGATTCAGTGCACATATCAGACTATAGCTGAATTCAGTTGACAGCTCGTCCTTTTGATGATAGTGGATGAATATTCACACACATGCAGTGGCTCATAAAACCCTCAATTCCTGGACAGCACACCTGTTCCTGTGAAGTGCAGTGCATTCATCTCAGACAAAGAGAGCCTGAGAAAATGATGATAAAACACTTCATTTTCATGCATTTCATTCAGAGAGAATAATCACAGGCCGATGGATCAAACGCGCCTGAGCAGACGAGAGTGTGTGTGTTTCTGATGGACGGAGTTACAGGTGTCTCATTCTGTTTGATTTGATATAATACTGCTCTACTTCATTAAATCCAGCTGGCTGTGGACTCATTGAACAGTTTTCTTTAAAAATACAAAAATATTCTATATAATTAGTTTAAAATACACTATATTGCCAAAAGTATTGGGTCGCCCCCTTCTAATGAACAGGTTTGACTACTTTAGTAATTTCTATGAGTATAAATCTTAATGTTAAAGCATATAATGATATTGTAGGAAATTGTGTGCTTCTAATATTATAGCAACAGTTTGGACAGGACCCTTTTCTATTCTAACATGACAATGCCTCTGTGTATAAGACAAGGTTCAAAAAGAAAATGATTGATTGAGTCAGTGTGGAAGAACTTGACTGGTCTGCAGAAAACCAAGTCCTAATCCCAGTTGAACACTGGCTCTGGTGTGACTGTAAATGCAGACCTTGAGCCAAAAACTCATCACCAAACACCAATGACTTGTATAGACACTATAAGGACAAAAGTGTTGGGACACCCCTTCTTTAGAACAGAAAAAGACACTAAAAAAACTGTGGCAACAACGACGGGAACATAATTCATGTATTTAAAAACTGTATTTCCATCTCTGTTGCAACAGTTTTGGACGTGTCTAAAATGACTGTACCCATATGTACAAGTGATTGGTGTTTAGTGATGAGTTTTTGGCTCAAGGTCTGCGTATAAAGTCACACCAGAGCCAGTGTTCAACTGGGATTAGGACTTGGCTTTCTGCAGACCAGTCAAGTTCTTCCACACTGACTCAATCAATCATGTCTTTTTGAACCGTGTCTTATACACAGAGGCATCGTCATGTTAGAATAGAAAAGGGTCCTGTCCAAACTGTTGCTATAATATTAGAAGCACACAATTTCCTAGAATATCATTAAATGCTTTAACATTAAGATTTGTACTCATAGAAATGACTAAAGTAGTCAAACCTGTTCATTAGAAGGGGGCGACCCAATACTTTTGGCAATATAGTGTGTATTGATTTCTAAACTGTATTTATAAAGTCTAGAGAAGCAACCTCATATAACCTTTGGTTGACTCGTGTGTCTTGAAAACCATCATCCATCAACAAGTATAAACCTCTCTATTGGACTACAGTGATCTTATGAGTCCAGGACACAGTAAAGCCGTTTAACAG
This sequence comes from Tor tambroides, assembly GCA_021397915.2. Classification (NCBI taxonomy): domain Eukaryota; kingdom Metazoa; phylum Chordata; class Actinopteri; order Cypriniformes; family Cyprinidae; genus Tor; species Tor tambroides. The sequence continues at coordinate 124,308 of JAFVLL020027718.1, forward strand.
ATAAACCAGTTTAGAATGATGTAAAACATGTCTGATAATGTTATTAAGCATTGTGATTCTGAGATTATCTTTATGTTATCATTCTCTCGGTCACTTGGACAGAAAGGTTGACGACCCTGATCTGGATTTGTTTGAATTGTAAGCTCTCCCGCAGGAGAACAAATCGACTCAGTTGTGAGATGAATTAGAATGCAGTAAATCTATTTAAAATACAACACACACACAAAATATTTCCATTCATGATGTGACTCTTTGTTCAGATGGTCAGATTTTCTGTTGGTGAGTCAGCAAATTAAAAATGGCAAAACAGAAGCGTCTGGGTTAGTGGTGTCAGACTTTTATATGCTACTGTAAACACTGTAGTTGTGAAATGAAGGTGATTAATCAGTGAGTAATTTTCCTGACATCATGATCCATTGTCAACATGTTTCTGAGAAACCTCATAAACTGAGTGATCCATAAACACATGGTCACAGTGAGTTGGCAGTTTAATTCATTTAAACTTGTCATAAACCTTCTTATTAAAATTTGACATCCTGGTTTAATAATGGATTGAAAAAAAAAATAGAATACTTTAGGATAAAAAAGGCTTTTAGCAAGCTGTTTTTAATAGTGGTTTAAAGGTAAACCATTTCACAATTTGATCTATGTATTAACTATGCATTTCAATTTAAAATTCCTATCTTCCCATTAGTAATATGGTTAAATATATAATTCTGTGAAAGTCTTGTTTAAATATTAAGGACATTGTTCATTGTGTTCGTTCCAGGACATGGATTACACATTAACTCATCTGAACATTTCTAAAACATTTCTCAAGCACTAGAAAAGAAAAGAAGTTCCTCTTAAACCAAATCCAGAATGTGAGTCAGTATATCCTCAGCAGCCGCAGTGAAGATGGACGTGATGCAATAGCGCCTCCTACTGTTCAACAGCGGTATTACACACGATGAGGAATATCGTTTTTTTTTTTTTTTTTAATTATTATAATTTATTTAATGGTTAATTTAATTATTATAATGTGTTTATTTATTTATTATATTTTTATATTGTTGTTATATATTGTTAGATATAATAACGTTAATTATTATAAACTACTTTGAAGCAGTTCTTTTTTCGACTATTATACATTTAGTTCTGCAGTACATAAAAAGTGTATTTTTATTTATTTATTTATTTATTTATTTTCTAGAAACTGTCTAAATATCAAAACTATTCACATATTCAGTATATATGAAAGGTGACAGCAAATATAATTGCATTTAGCGGAGCGCCGCCTGTCGTTCGATATGTGTATCGCACATACACTGCATCAGGCCCTTCTTCTCGATTGTTTTCTAATGTTAAACTGACTTCCGGTTAATGTCCTTTCTAGCGAATCATTTCTACTGTTCAGAGTCACGTGAGCTGTGACGTACGCGCAAAGCGGAAGAGAATGCGGCGGCGCAGCGGTGTGATGAGGGAGAATCACGCATGACAGAGTTATTAATTATCAGAGTTTAATGAAATGATCAGATGATCGGATTTAATCGCTGTCAGGATGCCGCTGTTGACTCAGAATAAGCGAATAGAGCGCGTGAACTCAACCGCGGAGCTCTTCAGCAAACATCCGCATCTGAAGGTACAAAATAATACACAAAAATAATAATATCAGAGCCACTTTAATATTATACGGCAGCATGTATTCACAGACTATGAGGTATATAGATCCTCTTTATCTTTATATTTTAATACTTGTGATGTATAAGATAAACAACACCTTGGAAATCTTTAGAACAACACTTTAGAAATTCATTCATTTTATTAATATTTTATTAGAATTATAATAGCAGTATTATACGGCAGTATGTATGCACAGACTGTAATGTATATAGATTTTTGTATTTATATTTAAATACTATTTAAATACAAGATAAACGCCATATAATCCGTTGTTATTTTATTTATTTATTTACACGGTGTGACATGCTGTACTTAAATTTATTCTAATACTTTTCTCATATTACATATTTCTCATAGTAATTAGATCATATACAGACTACACGTACTTTTATAAATTTATAATTTGCACTGCAGGATTATTGAAGTAAACTGCAAAATGTCAAATTATATATATAAAAAAATCTTTAAAAAAAGCACTTTAATTCCTATGTTAAAAAAATTCTTGATGTTAAAAAAACATTCATATGTTCATTCATTATTCATTAAAAAAACACTTGACCTCTAACACTTGCACTCTCTATTCATTTCCTAACTGCTTGTTTTTTTTTTTTTTTTAAAAAAAGAAAGACTGTAACACTAGATTTCTCTATTCTTTTTCTATTGTATCTACTTGTTTTCTTTTCATTATATATATATATATATATATAAACCTTGTTTTGTGTACTGCATAAGGCTAACTGAGACTTATCATAGCACTTGCATATCATTGCTCTTTTGTTGGTTTTGATTGCTTCTATTGTCCTCATTTGTAAGTTGCTTTGGATAAAAGCGTCTGCTAAATGACTAAATGTGTCCCTTAGGAAAGTGCGAAGCAGTTTGTGTCCAGAAGTCCAGAGGCTGTGGATGCTAAACAGCTCCTGTACGTCCAGCAGCGGGAGTTTGCGGCGACCACACCAGCGGACAGTGAGTGTTTGCTCTCGATCTGATGAGCGATGTGTGTGTGATGTGTTAAACACACTCTGATGTTTCTCTTTCCTCAGATTCGGTCTCCATTCTGGGATCCGATGACGCCACAACATGCCATTTAGTCGTGCTTCGACACACAGGTAACATGAGCCTTCATAGAGTCACTGTCTGTGTTGCTTTACTGTGTGTCTGATCCTGTGTTTCTCTTCTGCAGGCAGCGGAGCGACGTGTCTGGCACACTGTGATGGGTCCAGCACATGGACTGAAGTTCCTCTGATAGTCAATGCTGTCACTTCCAGAAGCAGCCCAGCAAAAGAGGGCAGGTGCTGTAGATTCATCACACATCGCTGAACTGGAATATCAAATAGAAAGGACTTTAGGTGTGATTTATGGATGTGTTTGCGTCTTCAGACTAGAGCTGCATCTGGTCGGTGGTTTTGATGATGACAGGAGGACCTCGCACTCACTCAGCCTTAGTATTCTGGGTAGGTTGAGTACAAATGTGCGATGAAGATGAAACATTCACTGTGAGATCAGAAGTGTTTCTGAATGTTTTGCATTACAGCTGCCTTTCAAAAACAGAAGGAAGAGATTCACCTGGAGACGTGCTGCATCACAGGTCAGTGTGTGCTCTTCACGGTCATGACGTGTGGAAATCTTTTGTTTCTCTCTTAGTCAGTTCACCTTAAAAAGAAATAATGATTCTGTCGTCATGTTGTTCCAAACCTGTATGAATTAATTTTTACACAGAAGGAGTCATTTTGAAAAATATGCATGCAACAGCTCATAGTTATCTTATACACGACCGTTCAAAAGTTTTAGATCAGTAAGACTTGTAATGTTTTTTAAAGAAATCTCTTATGTTCATCAAGGCTGCATTTATTTATTCAAAAATACAGAAAAAACAGTGATCTTGCAAAACGTTATTACAATATAAAATAATGGTTTCTATTTCTATTAAATTTAATTCTATTAAATCAGCATATTAGAATGATTTCTGAAGGATCATGTGACACTTTAGACTGGAGTAATGGCTGATGGAAATTCAGCTTTGCATCACAGAAATAAATTATACTTTAAAGTATATTAAAATAGAAACCATTATTTTATATTGTAATAACATTTTGCAAGATTACTGTTTTTTTCTGTATTTTTGATCAAATAAATGCAGCCTTGATGAGCATAAGAGACTTCTTTAAAAAACATTACAAGTCTTACTGGTCTAAATCTTTTGAACGGTAGTGTATGTCAAAAAAAGCCCATAAAAGCAACAGAAAAGTAGTCTCTACAACTTACTCTTTTCCAAGTCTCAAATCATATGTGACCCTGGACCACAAAACCAGTCATAAGTGTCAATTTTTCAAAATTGAGATTTATACATCATCTGAAAGCTGAATACATAATCAATGGATTGATGTATGGTTTGTTAGGATAGGACAATATTTGGCTGAGATACAACTATTTGAAAATCTGGAATCTGCAAAAAAATCTAAATACTGAGAAAATCGCCTTTAAAGTTGTCCAAATGAAGTTCTTAGCAAAGCTTTTTACTAATCACAAATTATGTTTTGATATATTTATGGTAGGAAATTTACAAAAAATCTTCATGGAACATGATCTTTACTTAATGTACTAATGATTTTTGACATAAAAGAAAAATCAATATTTTTGACCCATACAATGTATTTTTGGCTATTGCTACAAATATACCCCAGCGACTTAAGACTGCTTTTGTGCTCCAGGGTCACATATGATGCTTTGTGTGAGGAAAAGACACAAATTTAAATTATTATTCATAGAAAATCACCCCCTCTGTTGCGGTACTAAAATCTCATTCGGCAGGTTTTCACAGAAAGCTGTTGTATTACTTCAGAGAACATGGAATATAGTGCATGATATTTTTGATAATTGCATAAGTGTTTCTGTCTCTTTAGACACGAATGACGTCATCAAAGATGGGACTCATCGGCCTGTGGTGTGTGGAATAGGTACTGTACAACAACTCCATCTTCACCTTCTCATTGTGATGGACACTTTAGCGTGAATGTGATGTTTGTTATCTGAGCTGTGAATTTGCAGTATGATTTGAATACAGTGCTAAAAAACACAGAGCTGGACAATGCTAAATTAAAACTAAAAAAAGACACATTTTTGATATTTGTCTTCACCAGGTTCAAACAGCACCAAAAATACAGCATGACTTTTTTTTTTTAAGATAAAAATAGCAATTTCTTCAGGTTTGCTGTGATTTTTTTTTTTTTTGTAGCGCCAAAAATTGTGTGATTATCAAATAAGAACCATTAAAAAAATAAAAAGTAATAATTAATAATAATAATTAAAAATATTAAACAATCAGAAATAGTACTATTGTAATATTTCACTGTAAAATGAGAACAACAACAACAATAATAATTTACTTTACAGGACTGTAGAATTACAATACTAATATTTATGGATTTCTTAATTTCTTAAATTTCAAACGCTAAACCTTTAAAGCCTCTCTTTTGTTGATTTATAAGCACTTCCTATTGCAAGTTTGTGAAGATGTTTGGCATGTGTTTCATTCCCAAATGCACATAATAAGCGACTCGAGAGCAGGTGCAGAGATGGAGTTAGTGTGCAGCAGCATTTTTTATTTGTAAACTGAGCTGCTCCAAGACAACGAAAACACATTTAAATGAATACAATGCTGCACTTTACTCTGAAACAAACAGATCTTATATTTATTTAACTAAACTGCAGCCTTTGTGACTTCATAATCATGTGAAGCCATATCGCAGTTTGGATTCATCATGCAGCCCTACATGTGACACAGAGTGTTTCTGTCTGAGTTCAGGTGTGAATGTTAAAACGGGTCACGTGTTTCCAGCTTCGTTCACATGTCGAGGACCAGCGGAGGAGCTCCGATCCGCACGCACCTTCTCTGGTGGACAGGTACAGTTCAGTAAAAATATCTGACTGCAGAATTCTGCGATTGACCAATCAGAATTGGTGGAGCGAACTAACTGTTGTATAATCTGAAATATTGGTGTGTGTTGTTGACAGATGGTTGAAGTGTATGACTCTAGCAGAGAGCTTGTGAAAATCGGCCCATGCAGATGGACACCAAACAATGACATGGCCTTCTGGCTGTCCCAAGATGATGAAACCATCCTACAGGTCTGAAATCCCCTCACTGCTAGTTTATTGAACCTTTAGACCACATATTAAAAAAAAAAAAGTTTGCATATGTGGTTTTTGTTGAGTATCGTATTTTTTCCATCAGGCTTTTATGGCTCATATACTCTGATATAGAGAGAACATACAAGGGAAAAAAACTCAGTTTTGTTCAGAGACTCAAACTGAGCAAAAATGAGCAATTTGGTTCAGATGCTGAAGTTTATGACCAAAAAGATCAAATTCTGATGCTTGTAATGTAAATCAATGAGAACAGTACAGCAGATGCTTACATAAAATGATAGAAATGTCAGTCATCCCTCTGTATCTCCAATAATGTCTCAGTAAGATGAGATTTAAATGATCCAAACATATAATGCAATGCAATCCAACGATGATTGAGAGATGAAGAAATAAACATTCCTCAAAAGCCCGATGAGATGTGAATCACAAGCTAAAGGTGGATGTTTGTACAATTAAAAGGCCTTTTCATTGCTAAAAAATGCATGAACTATTAATCAGATGACAGAAGGCATGGAGTAGATTGTGAACAACAGGCTTAACTGCAGACTTTGATCATGTTGATCATTTAGTGGCCTATCAAATATGATACAGTAAGGTTAATAATGCATGATGTGTATTTCATCATTAAGTCAGATCTGCAGGATGAAGTGGCTCGTCTCATTGATTTCTCGTCTGGTTTGTCTGTCAGTATTTGTCCACGTCTCCGCATGCAGAACCTCCTCACTTTGTTCATCACATCAAATCCACCATCCAGTTTCTGCTGGATCATCCGACCCCAGACGGGCTGTTTCCAGGCAGTCAGCCGCATCTGTACCGCCGCGCTGAAGACGGCCGCTGGAAGAGAGTCTAAACGCTGACCTCTGTGACCCAACTAAAGGCCTTTGTCGTCTGATGTTTAAAGTAGAAGCTCTTTTACACTGATCTGAACTGAAACACTCTGATTGAAACACAGATTGAGTGTTTAAAGGGCAACTTCTACTCATAGAGTGAAATATCTGATGATGGTTTTACTAACACGTGTGTCATTAACCGCACCTGCTGGCCCTTACATAGAAAACAAGAGTCTATGGATTATTTCTTTTCATTTTTATTTCATATTTATGTCAATGCAAATGTGTATATGGATCATAAGTCATGTCCTTTAATTTAAACTAACAGGATAGCTTTATCTTATTCTAGCTTTATCTTATTTGCTCACTAAACATTAATTTTGGAAACTGTAAATACAGTATGTTGTGATCCTTAATAATAAGATAATTAAAATTCTATTGCCAATGGAAAAATGGTGTTTTGTTTATTTTGTTTATTTATATGATAATAACAATAAATAGAAACTTAAAGCATACAGATTGAATCACCAAAATTGAAATGGCTTGAGAACACATATAGGCAATATCTTCAATTTTTGTTTATACAAAATAAAAACACCTTGCCAGTTTCATTATAAGGCTTGGAAGAGTAAGGACATTTTTTTTTAACTCTGATTGGATTTGTCTGAAATAAGAAAGTCATAGGATGCCTTGAGGGTGAGTAAAACATGGGATAATTTTCATTTTTGGGTGAACTAACCCTTTAAAAACCACTTCAATTTTTGTAACTGGCAGCAAATGTTGTGACTATAATGCCTCTTTTAGCATTGAATGAAACAAACAAAAAAAAACGTAAGTATTATCAATGGATTTGATGAAGTGAGTGTTTTTAGGTGTTCGTTCAAATTATAAATTAATTATTCAAATTATTATCAATGTTGGTTAAAATAGGACAATGCTGAAGACTTACAATGCTGAAGTTCAAATGATGGCAATGGCCCACATGGGAGAAAGAGCTCCAGTTCAACAGGTTGCAGTAGCTATGATTCGCCTCTAGAGCATTACAGCCTGTATGAGCAGAATCAGAATTGAAACTGAAACAGCTGAGCATTTTCATGCATGAAAATGCAATACTTAATGCATTTAAAATATTTGTACTTTTTACAGTGACCAAAGTGAAGCCTGACTTTGTCAATGTCCCACAAGCACTTTTAATGGGTGAACCAGGGAGGCGTTTGCATATGGCAGTTGCCATACCCTAGCATTCAGAGTTCAGACAAAACATCATGATTATGCTCATTAACCCTGAAAGACCCAAATGTTGTTGTAGGAGGCATCTAATGCAGAAATAAATGGGCTTTTACGTTTTTGACATTTTAGTCAGTTTTTAGGGAAATGTTGTAATATTGCAACGTAGGGTTCTTGGGTAGCAGAATTTCAGTGATTTTACTCACTATATGAACAAATGTAGAAAACATTTAAAGGTTCATTTGCAGGGTGCAATGCTTCTGTAACCCCATAACAATAGTCTATATATGTATACACACTAATAATCACACAATAATAATAAAAAAAGTCATATTTTTATGGGAAAAAAACTTTACAAAACCTGATGAATTGAATGAAAGCTTTAAAATGTTCATCATGACTTGACTTGAAAACTTTCTTCTCTTATATCAGAGTCCATCTCAAAGTCACTGTTCCCATTTTGCACGGTATCAGTGATATCATACATGTCCCTAGACCACAAAACCAGTCATAAGTGTCTTTTTTTTTGGCCGAGATACAACTATTTGAAAATCTGCAATCTGAGGGTGCAAAAACCTCAAAATATTGAGAAAATCCTTTAAATTCGTCCAAATGAAGTTCTTAGCAATGCATAGTACTAATCAATAATTATGTTTTGATATATTTACAGTAGGAAATTTACAAAATCTCTTCACGGAGCATGATCTTTACTTAATGTCCTAATGATTTTTGGCATAAAAGAAAAATCAATAATTTTGACCCATACAGTGTATTTTTGGCTATTGCTACAAATATACCTGTGCTACTTAAGACTGGTTTTGTGCTCCAGGGTCACATATGATGAGAGTTTTTCTTGGCTGGTGACATTCTGAAATGGAAAAAAAAAACAAAAAAAAAACGAATGACTATTTTCCAGGCTAAAAATTTCAGTGCAAATCAATCCCAATCATACTTACACATTTTAAAGAATTGAGCCATTCACAGAATTCACACAACACTGTCTGATCATGCTGATAGCGCTGGTACCTCCCACGTTCCAGAACATTATCACCTGTCCCTCATGCAGCAGGCAGGTATTTGGGCAAACAAGCAAAGCCTAGAAAAAACAACAGGACATTTTATAAATGATAAGATACAGATAGTTTAAAATATTGCTACACAAATACTTCTTACTTCTTAAAAATTCTTGAACTTAATAATCATAAATTCTTGATTAAATCTCAAAATGGTAATAAAAAAGACATTTAAAACTTGGGAATGATCAGAACAGTAGCCTATATTTCTAATAGTATTTTTTTCACATGGAACAAATGAGAAGCACAACTCATCCATGTAATGTGCAAGGTGCACAGGCAAATTTTGCTGCCCCTTTAACCCATTGTAAAATTACAACACTGACATAAGCTCAAAATCTAAAATGATCAATGCATTCGATAATACCTTAATATCTACATGATCTATACATATTACTAATCACAGAAAAAAAATATTTTGGGCATTTTACTTACTTGAACGTAGATTTATCCAGTCCAGTAAAAAAAGATGATGTGCTTCATGCTTCATTGTGTAATTCAATTTAGAGAGAAAACAAACAGTCAAGCTAAAACTGGTGTTGATGACCCCATTCATAATATCACAGTCAGTTGTTTTAAGACCACCCTCTTCATAATCTTTAATCATATCACTCTGACAATAACTTCTCATTGTCCACATGAAATCAAAATTGAACTTATCCACACATGACAGTCTATTTCATGTATTTCATGTAATGTAACTATACAGACTTAACACCCAAATTCTGAAGTCTTTATGTATTAAAAGATTTTCTTTGGCAGTACTGCCTGTACTTGTTTCTGTATCTAATACCTAAGTGAATCGTAAGCAGTTTGGCTTCTTTTTGAGCTGCCATGACATTTCAACAGGTGAGCCTGTACTGGATAAACCTGATTTACCTGGATGAACAGAAAACTGAAAGTATTTACAGTAGCTATATATGGAAGTGAAGAATAAAAAACGGCTAGCATTGCAAGGTAGGTTGATAGTTCATATAATTTTAAGCATTATTTTGATAGATTTTGAAATATATAAGTATACATTTTGATATGGTTCTGTTAATGCTTTTACAAAAAGAAGATCAAGTTTTAAGTGTATCCTGCTGTTGCATAAGCTTTTGTTAAGAGTAGGTTCACTTCAACCTTAAGCTGGAGAATGCTGATGCAATATTTTAAAATGGTGTCTTTATGACTATAAACCAAACATTGAAAAAACTGTTTCAAGATATTCTTGAAAAATATTCATTTTCAAGAATATATTGGAAATATATTTAATGAGTGAGAGGGTTCAGATTAGTAGCATAATTGTTAATGCTAAATGCTATGTTCAGTGCTAAAAAATGCGTTTGACATAATAACAGTTATGCATTTTTAAATAATTTGAACAATTTAATAGTGTTCACATCCACAACGCTTTGTCAAATCATTAAAAAAATAATGCCACAACTGAGCATTTATGTTTGTCATCTGTCTTCTGTGATTAGGCATTGTTCAATGGTTTTAAAACAGCCATAGAAAATATTAATTGAAAAATACTAATTGAAAACACCAGCTGACTGTTTTTCTAAGCAGAGGAGCATGTTGTAAAATCATCTTTGAGCAGCCAAACATAACATGATCATGGGTACTAAATTCTTAACATTTCCTCAGGGTGAGTGATTTTTTCTCTCTCTAAGTATTTCTCCAACAAAGAATTATTATTATGGAATAATAATTTGTCTTTTGATTTTAATTACATAGGTTCCTCTATGCAGTCAAATCTCATAGTTGTGCTCTTCGGAAACATTGATACTGACAAGAATAAGGTAGCAAAATCAATGTTAAACTGTGAGAATCTGACAGGAGAGAAAATTGGTCTGTGCACTTTATATAAGAGTGAACAAGCGGGAAGGAAGATCAGTGTTGTGGGAGCACCAGGATGGGACAGACACTCAATACAACAAACGTCAGAGAACATCAAAGATGAAGTTGTCAGAAGCGTGTCGCTTTGTCCTCCAGGACCTCACGCTCTGCTTCTGGTCATACCAGTGAAAACTCTCTCTGAAGAACCTGATACAGAAATTAATGCAGCACATGCACACATGAAGTTACTCCCAGAGCGCATCTGGAAACACACCGTTGTCCTGTTTGCTTGTGATGAAGGAGTGGAGGAAACAACAATCAAAAAACACATTCACAGCGCTGAGAAAATCCTGGACAAGTGTGGAGGACGATCTCATGTTCTTCAGGGGAGCGCAAGTGAATCCCCCTCTCAGATCAGTGACCTCTTTAAGAAGATAGACAACCTGGTGGAGGAGAACCGTGGTGATTTCTTCATACCACAAGCTTACTATGAACTGATTCAACAGAGGAGTCAAGAAGCATCAGGTGCGACTGGGCTCAGGCAGAGACGGACAAGTTTGCAGATGAATCCTCCAAACTGTGAGTATTATTTCACAAAACCTACAGCTGATCTCAGTTACACACTCAACTATTAGTGTTCATTTATTTTACAGTGAATAAACACAAAGGAGATTCAGAGGAGAAAGAGGCTTCCACACATTCAAAAGATGCATCAAAAATCACCATAGACTTCAAACAGTTTGTGCTGATATTGATGGGTGCATTCGGAGCACTTCTAGGATCAGTCGTCGGAGCTGAAAATGGAGTTAAGGGGTCTTTCATTGGAGTAGTCATTGGCATCTTTGTAGGGGTTTTAGTGGCAAGTTTCATTATGTACATTTACACTCACATTTATTCAAAGCAGACTACACAGAGTGCATCATAAGCAACTGAATCATAAGGAGCTGCAAAGTTGATCAGATGCAAGCTAGTTCAGACATACAGTAGTTCCCTGCCCCCCCTTTTTTTAAACTTAATCATTTTTAAGTATAAAGTACATTTACTAATGAAACACTACTTTCTGTGATGTTGGAAAAATAGGGTGAATACTAACTGACATCTCTACCATGAGCTTACTTTGATAGGGAATAAATCTGTTAAAAGGAAGAGATAAGAGACCATGTTAACAGCTGAAGGAAAGTTTGTAAATGTAAACTGATATTTCCTGCTGACACACCACAGCAAAAGATAGAAATAACTGCCTTAAAACCATTTTTTTTTAGCTGGTGGAAATACTAGTGTTCTAATGATTTTGGCCACCAATGTATTATACAGACTTTTAAATACAATTTGTTATCTTTGTGGACCCTGAAGGTTATGAAATGTATCCAAGACCTAATAAAGTTAAAGGAATGTGTTTTTTTTTATTGGAAAATAACTTATAAAATAGTTTTTTTTACCATGGACTGTCAGCTCAACCATACGGTAGTTTTATGTAAAACATAAAAATAAAAATTTAAAAAATGCCTGAAGCTATTTATTAGATGTCTACTAATAAGACATTTAAGTATTTTTTTTTTCATTAGCTCCTTAGAGGTCAAAGTTAAGGGGTTAATAATTATGTTCAGCATTTATCCTAAACTAGTATGCCTTTTTAATTCTGGCAAAAAAAATTGAGGTCATACCACATTTTGGCAGCTTTATATGCATTGGTGTTTTTAAAGATGTTCATCTGAAGGAGCTAAAAAACTGATGATTGCAATATTTTGTTGTTTGTTGTGTTTATGGATTTGCCTGATCTATTGTGTGAATGAGGAAAAGAGGAGTCCAGAACAATGAGCCAGTGTTTTTATAAACAAGCTCTAATTATAATAATTTTCCTTCTACATTTTTAAAATTGTCTGTGAATTATCTTATAAGATTATGTATACACATGACAGGTGATTTGTTGTTTTTGAACACATCAGCATTCATAAATACACTATATTGTCAAAAGTATTGGGTCGCCCCCTTCTAATGAACAGGTTTGACTACTTTAGTCATTTCTATGAGTACAAATCTTAATATTAAAGCATATAATGATATTCTAGGGAATTGTGTGCTTCTAATATTATAGCAACAGTTTGGACAGGACCCTTTTCTATTCTAACACAATGCCTCTGTGCATAAGGCAAGGTTCAAAAAGAAAATGACTGATTGAGTCAGTGTGGAAGAACTTGACTGGTCTGAAACCAAGTCCTAATCCCAGCTGAATTAATTTGGCTCTGGTGTGACTGTAAATGCAGACCTTGAGCCAAAAACTCATCACCAAACACCAATGACTTGTATAGACACTATAAGGACAAAAGTGTTGGGACACCCCTTCTTTAGAACAGAAAAAGACACTAAAAAAACTGTGGCAACAACGACGGGAACATAATTCATGTATTTAAAAACTGTATTTCCATCTCTGTTGCAACAGTTTTGGAAGTGTCTAAAATGACTGTACCCATATGTACAAGTGATTGGTGTTTAGTGATGAGTTTTTGGCTCAAGATCTGCATTTACAGTCACACCAGAGCCAGTGTTCAACTGGGATTGGGACTTGGCTTTCTGCAGACCAGTCAAATTCTTCCACACTGACTCAATCAATCATGTCTTTTTGAACCGAGCCTTATACACAGAGGCATTGTCATGTTAGAATAGAAAAGGGTCCTGTCCAAACTGTTGTTATAATATTAGAAGCACACAATTTCCTAGAATATCGTTATATGCTTTAATATTAAGATTTGTACTCATAGAAATTACTAAAGTAGTCAAACCTGTTCATTAGAAGGGGGCGACCCAGTACTTTTGGCAATATAGTGTATGTTTGTCATAGAGCTTTAAATGACTGTACAAGCATGTGCTATGTAAATAAAATTTATTTAGACTAAAATATGTTTTCCTTATTTAAGATTTAAGAGGTTAATACAGTAATTATAAACTAGCATGGGCCAATAAGCAGAGAAGGTTTTGGAAAACACTGACATTCAGTGACATTTCAACAATGTCAGGCCATTCTCCATAGCTGGACTTTGCACCTAAAAAGTTTTCACACTTAGGCTACCGAAAAGGCAAGCTCAGGCCCTGTTATTTAACCAATAGATGCACAATTTGTTTATGCATTCACTAATTACATGCAAACTAATTACGATATAATGTAAAACTCATATGTTTAATGTGCTTCATATTTTATGGCAACCTGTAGTGTACATAGTTCTGTGTCGTGGGCCGCAGAGCGCCCTCTGCTGTCAGCGCCCATATCTACTCCGGAAATACGAAATCTTGTTTCCCGGAAGTACGCGGGCTTGTGGCGCGAAATCTCAGGACCTACACTGGTGAGTTTGTATACGTTTAATTTAGCAGTTATCTTAATTTAAGAGCTCATTTACTAAGTATATGAAGTGTTGCTGCAGTGTTCTGCGACGTGACAACCTGAACTCCATCTTAAACTATTAAAAATCGTGTTTCTATTTATTTTATAATTCCAGTCATGCTGTCAGTAACGTTACATTCATATGTATGCGTATACAGAAGAATACAATAACCTTTCTCTGAAGAGCCAGTGTGCTACAATAGAGAGTTAAAGACATGCACAACACGAAGTCAAACAAATTAAATGGCATATAATAAAAGTGTGCAAAAGACAGCCCGAGATGTGCAGTCACAGTTTTAATATCATTCTGTATGCAGCTTTTAATGGGCTCAGAATAATTTAGAAATCACATGAAATATGAGTATTTTTATAAATTAATTTGTCTCGCTGCAGTATTATTTAAAACAAATAGTGGAGGGTCATTAGTGAAAACATACATAGTGACTTGTCAGTTGCGTATCAGATGTGTTTGTGGTCTGTAACGTTATCTGTATATTTATCTGCAGTTTTTCTGTATTTGTCTGACAGTTTGTGTCATAGACTGGTATATTTACATATATTTATAATGCACTGCCACTCAGACGTTTGTAAACGTGCACATGATTAATGGAGATGTTTTAAAGTGTGTGCAGGTGAAGATGAGCAAGTGGAGATCAGCAGCTCTCACTGAAGCCCAGTGCGTCTCTCTGGTCTGTCAGATGTTTTATGATTTCAGATTCAGTTTATTTTTTTTCTGATTCTGCCTCATACCTCATATCCTAAACATATCTGTACAGATGTGGAAGTGTGTTGTTGATGTACTGGTGTGTTTGTGTTTTCAGGCTCAGAAGTTTTGATCAACAGGTAAGTATGTTGAACCAAAACTGTTGAAGATAAGCCATTTCTTGACAATTAAAAGTGTTAAATAGCCCACTGAATCATTCTCAGATTAATGCTGACAACAGTGAAACCACTTGAGAGAACTGCCAGGAGATGTATTTCTTAGCATAAAAGAGGACAATGGTATAAGAGGAATACTACATTTTTTTTTTTGTTTCAAGTGTGAAAATATAGCAAAATTAACACAGAAATTCAAAAACATTGGACTTGTGAAACGGTCCCTGAAATAATTAGGTCTTCACTTTAAGTTTTCATTTAGTGATGAGTGAGTTTTTGCTAGAAAAAGAGCAGGAGAAACACCAAGAAAGTGTCTCAGAGCCGGCAAAAGCTATGAAAAGAGTGACACTTTATCTCACAGAGTATGACGCAGCCTGCAGAAGTGACATGCATGGTTGTTTATCCACACCAGAACTACCTACTGTAGCCAAAGCAAAATAAACTCATTTAACCTCTTCCAAGGCCCATATTTACAAAATAGAGACTTCTGGGAATCCATACTCTGGTCTCAAGAGACCAAGTCAATCATTTCGGATCCAAAATGTTCTGGTGTTGCTAGAGGAGGAGTACAGTGAGAAGTGCTTGGTACCCACAGTGACGTTCAGTGGTAGTAAAGCTCTTATATAGGGATGAATGAGTGCTGAAGGTGTGAGGGAGTTGTGCTTTATCAATGCTGTCATGAATTCACACACCACTGTGTGATGGAGTACAAAAACTTGAAACAGAAGATGCTACCCTCCCCTCATTCCCTGCATTATTGGACATTTTTCAGCATGACAATGAAGATATTCATTCTCCCAAAGTGAAAATCCTTCAGTGGACATGTATTTCACTCAATCTTAACGCTCTTGAGCAGTTGTGGGGAATTTTGTGGAGATGAGCTGAGCAAAACTTGCCATTAAAGACCAGAGCATTTAAGGAGGTCGTCCTCCAGGAGTTAAACAGGACAGACGTGAAAATTTGTCATGAACTTGTACACTCAGTGCCAAGAAGGGTCAGAGCAGTATACTTAAAGTTCTGGAGGACATACTAAGTACAAGAATATTGTACATTTGCCGAATTAAATCTAGGGTGTACTCATTTCTGCAATCCTTCATTTAAGCAAAACTGGCTAATTTACTTATCTTACAGAACATATTGGCATATATTTTGTTGTTTTTATTAAGTATATGTTTAATACATTTCAATTTTGCCATCTTTCCATGAATTATATTATTGATCATTAAGAAAATACTTCTTTTATATTTACTCAGAGGGGTGTACTCATTTATGCTGTGCACTGTATGTGTGTGTATATATATATATATATATGTATATTAGTGCTGTCAATCGATTAAAAAAAATTAATTAATTGCACATTTTTCTGAAATTAATCGCGATTAATCCCACCGGATATTAAAGTTTATAAATACACTTTTATATTGCAATAATTTCACATTCAATCTTCAAATTAATGTACAAACAACATATTTTAAATATTTGTTTAATGGCATATTTTTTATGACTGAAGGCCAGTATCACTGATACCAAGTAATACTGATTTCCCTATAAAAAAATTCCCCTAATTAACCATTGACTATAGCCATTAAACATTACATTATAATTAAGAGCTATCAATTTTAACATTTTGTAACGTAAAAAACGTAATATATAATTTAAAGGAAATAGTTTAATTTAGCTCAAAGGGAATCATTTATGATTTTATTGGGAATTTGAACAGAATCACTGTTTCACGGCTGATCACTGAGTCGGCAGCGATTCACTGAACGAGCCATATAACATCAACTCTGCACTGGATATTAAAATCCAGAATATAGTGAAAACACTATTAAATAGCACAGAAACAAGATCGGCAGATTAAGACATTAACTTGTAAGCACAAAACACAAGATACTTCTCTTTTCAATATAAACAAGACTTTATTTATATAAACCTAAGACATAAACTAATCTAACACATGAACACACATTCACACGTTGCAGAAAGAGAGAAAGTGAGGAAAGGATGAGTTTAAGAGAATGAAAATGTGAAATCCCAAGTTTACAGCAATATGTGCAATTGCACAGACCTGAACAACCATCAATCACTTATTTAACCCTCGCATTGAGTTTCTCAATGAGGCTAAAATTTATATTAAATGCACCAGCTCAGCAAAAATCTGGAGTTGTTTTACTTGCGTTGCCTTTGTGTTAAGGGATTCCCTTTTGTCGTCGTCCTTGCAGGAAAAGGGGTTTCCCCAGGTTGCTGATTGGCTGACAGTTCAGTGGTCTTTCGTAGTGAAGTCTTGGGCGTTGGCTGACGAATGGTCTGAGTCCGTTGCTAGTTGAAGTTTGAAGCGGGTGCAGTCGGAGCTGGCCTTTGCGGCAAACTTAACTTTTGAACACGAAACTCAATGGAAAGAAAAGAAACTAAAGTAAAAGAATAAACTGATGTAACGAGACTAGGTGGTTTTTCTTCTCATCGTGGTGGCAGCTGGCATGTAGGCCAGAGCATGCTCAAAGAGCGCTAAAAGCAACGTCAAAACACGGTGGCAAAAAGAAGAAGAGAGAACGAACAGGAAGAAGCGAACGAAGAGAGAGATTTGATGGTGTCCTGAGTTTTTAAACTCGGCTTTCGGACCCGTCCCAATGGATGTCTTGACCAATTAGAAAATGATCTTAGCTAGGGGTGTTGCTCTGTTTCTTCCCACATCATAAATCATATATAAGTCACATGGTCCAAATTTTCCCGCTCTTGCAAAGTATACTTTTGGACATGATTTCTATAACAAGACTATGATACATTTGACAAAGAATTGATTGGAAGAAACGTTTAAAGCATAACCGTTTAAAGCAATAACCCTTAAAGTCGTTCAATAGTTATTAAAAAGACATACATAATATGTGATTAACATGATAGTCTAGTGTGTGGGTTATATACATAAAATGGAGTTATGCATAGAAATCATTAGTTGCTCATAAGTCCTTTTAAGATGATTTTTAGGTGCATCTACATATGGAAAAGACTCTCTGTGTAGTTCTGTGTAGAACAAAAAGGTCAAAAGGGCTTAGAAGGAATTTCAGTCTGGTTCTTTGTCTTGTATGGGGGGAGACCTGCCCAAGAGAGTCTGTAGCTTGTGATTTTCTATCACAGGTTTACATGTGACGGTCACGCGGTGCATCTCTTTGACCATTAATCGTGATTACTTGCCACAAATTTGACGATCTCCTTCCTGAACTGGAATTATCAATAAGTGTTCTTTTGTCTCAAGGTTGTAAGCTGTTCTGTGAAAGAGTTGGTTCGTTTGCTTGCTTCAGATTAGTTGCAGCTAGGATCTGGACAGATTTATGACGTTGTCCTGTTTCCTTGCTGGAGTTCCAGCTCCTCATGTTTCAATGTTCTAATCGCATCTTAAATTTGTCTGATTCAGTCTCTGATATTCTACAATTTATTAGATTTTAAAAATAACTTCTAATTTAAGTGAACTTAAAACAATCTTCACATAAACATATTATAATAAATGTTATATTTAGCTAGGCTACCTGTGCCCCTCAGCAGAAATATACAGAAATTGAATAAAGTTATCAAACACTAAATTCTAAACTAAATACAGATAAATACTTACAGCTATATAAAAGTTATTGATTTCTTCTTTTTTCTTTTGTTCTTTATGAACAGACATCACAGCAGCTGGTTATTAGGTTATTTTGGCTGCTATTTCTTTAAGAGCTGTCGCTGCTGAACGTCACGCGGATCTGACACGCATCGTATTTTCTCTCAACTCTCATCACCTTTTCTGACCCATTGTAGTCTCTACTAATAAGCTGATGAGTTGAATCGGGTGTGTTAGATGAGGGAGACAGTGCTGGGATACTCCAGGACAGTTTTGAAAACCATTTCAGAGACATGTTCTTAATGTAACTTATATAGGCTATAACATATTACATGCACGCACAGTTTTAAGGCATGTTGTTTTAATCGCCTTTTTGGTAACTTCATGTCTTAACTGACCACGACATTGCATGCACGTAGTTTATTTCGCACTTTGATATGAATTGATACAGGCTATGGCGCGCACCGGTTTCCGCGCTTGTTTGACTCGCGCCTGCCGCTGAAGTGAAGCAGGAGTGCGCGTCTGAAATGTCTCCGGATTGATGTGAGCATAAAGACGTTCTGCGACTGAATAAATGCACTACTTGTCAATAAAAAAAAAACAGACAGAATCAGCAGTTATGAGTGGGGTGGCCAACCCTAGGCTCCGCCCCTGTGTTAACGGCATAAAATAATTTTAATGCGTTAATCTGAAAAAATTAATCGCCTGCGTTATCGCGCTAATTTTGACACCACTAATATATATATATATATATATATATATATATATACACACACACACACACACATACTTGTTCGTTTTATTTTAGTTTAGATTTTGGTAGTTTTAAGTTTTTGTCTTTTTTATTATTTATTTGTTTCATTTTAGATTCTTTTTCATCCATTAATATTTTATTTCAGGTTTTATTTTCTAATTAATGAAAATGTGTCACCCTCTGCTTACAGTAACTCAGTTTATTTCAGTTGATGTTGTCTCTCTCTCTGTGGTGTTGTCAGGTGATAAGAGCAGCAGTCGTCCTGTGCTGTTCGTGTTGGATGAGTTTGATCTGTTTGCTCATCATAAGAACCAGACGTTGCTGTATAACCTGCTGGACGTGTCTCAGTCTGCGCAGGCGCCGGTCTCTGTGGTGGGACTCGCCTGCAGACTGGTGCGGCTGCTAGAAAAACACTACACAAACATGTCAGGACTGCCAACATTTTTTTTTTTTTTTTTTTTTAATTTTTTTATTCTAAACTAACCCTTTAACTGTCAGCCCTATTTTTGAACATAGATATGAAAATGCAGTATCCAAACTTAAATTATAATTCATGAATGAAAACATTTTGTAATATGATTTTGATGTACCATGTCTGATTTTAAAATGGCTTTCAAAGGATGAATTTTGATGTTTTAAGTTTTCAGTTGATACATAATTTATGATGATTTCTAAAGTGTGATAAAGAAAAAGGCAACGAAGAAAGACTTTTTGTGACAAAGGTCAGAACTACTGTTATGATGTAGATTTTTGAGGTGCACTCTTGTCATAAATTCATCTATTACTGTTCCTACATAATTTGTAACATAAACAGTGGTAAAATATCTATTTAGGAGTCTTAGACCCTTCCAACCAGATATATATATATATATATATATATATATATATATATATATATATATAGTTTATTATGATTAGATTAGGATTTATTTGTAATATAGTGAAGTAAACTTAGGGGTCCCACTGAGTGGACGGGTGACAGTCAAAAGGTTAATCTGTCTGTTATAAATGTTAATTTATTTTTTGTAATTTAATCTGTCATCATTTCTTACATTTTTTTTTATATTCTAACTTAATATTCTGACTATTTCCCAGTGCTCTCTTTTAAATAGTGATGCATTCTGTACCTTTTATGCAAAAATTATTCATAAAGGTTGCAATATAACATGCAAATGAAAATGAAAAACAAAATTGTGCATGGTTTAAATGCACAAAACGGCCTAAAATATAATACTGACCATGTAAGGAACAGAGAAAAGGAAAAAAGTTGAACCAAAAACATTAGTAAAAACAATAGCTTAATTTAAAGTTACTTTACTCAACAAATATGAAAAAAAAAAAAAGAAAAAGAAAATGCTAAATGTGTTTTTCCATAGAAGTAGCTTTTTACTACTGCAGCATCCTCACTGATAAATGTTCTCCATGCAAAACCCACTGAGATTTATTGAGCACTGTTTTATTTATTTTCATTCATTGGTTGTTGTGGCTCTAATTGTCAGCATTTCTGCATGAGGTGATATGAAACTACAGGGTGGGCCATTTATATGGATACACCGTAATAACATGGGAATGGTTGGTGATATTAAAGTCCTGTTTGTGGCACATTAGTATATGTGAGGGGGCAAACTCCTCAAGATGGGTGGTGACCATGGTGACCATTTAGAAGTCGGCCATCTTGGATACAACTTTTGTTTTTTCAATAGGAAGAGGGCCATGTGACACATCAAACTTATTGGTAATGTCACAAGAAAAACAATGGTGTGCTTGGTTTCAACGTAACTTTATTCGTTCATGAGTTATTTACAAGTTTCTCATTCACAGCCATTGACATGTCGAAGAGGTTAACACGTGAGGAGCGGATCGAAATCGTGTTGATATCTGGTGAACGCAGTAACCGGGTCATTGCAGCAGATTTCAATGTAAGACACCCTACGAGACCACCCATCTCCCATGCTACAGTCAGCAAACTGCTTCCTAAGTTTCACAGGAAACTGGTTCAGTGTTGGATTTGCCAAAATGTGGACGTGCAAGAAAATCGTCACTAATGAAGAAACATCATGGCCGTCCTAGCTTCATTCAGCAGAGCCTACAGCGTAGCACTCGCCGCATGTCACTGGAGTGGCATTAGTCGAACATCCTCTGGGCGGATATTAGCTACTCATTAAATGGCACTCATGTTCCAGCTACTGCAGCATCTCAACGAGGATGGTCTTAGATCAAGCATACTGCAGAATGGGCAAAACAAAATTGGGAACAGACCTCAGTTCATGAGAGAAGATTTTGTTCAGTGTTGGAGGCAAACTTTTATGTGAATGGTGAAGTTAACAAACAAAACCACCGCTATTGGTCTGACACTAACCTACATTGGATGGATCCTCCAAGACTGCTTGGAACAACAAAAGTGATGGTTTGGTGTGGTATATACAACGATAGTGGGTCCATTCTTCATCAATGGAAACCTCAAGGCCACTGGATATTTGAAATTGCCACATGATGATGTGTTTCCTCTTTATGCACTGAAGCTGGCACGTTCCCTGAGTTTTTCCAGCAAGATGGTGCACCACCACATTATGGGTGCCAGGTCCGGCATTCCAGATTTAACAGTTTCCTGAAAGTGGATTGGCCGTCAGGCCAGTTGAATGGCCCCCAAGGTCTCCTGACCTGACCCCCTTAGACTTTTATCTTTGGGGTCATCTGAAGGCAGTTGTCTATGGTGTGAAGATACGAGATGTGCAGCACCTGAAACTACGGATACTGGATGCCTGTGCTGGGCCTCTGCGGTGTTGCTATCAGTGTGTGAAGAGTGGGAGAAGAGGGTTGCATTGACAATCCAACACAATGGGCAGCACATTGAACACATTTTATAAGTGGTCAGAAACTTGTAAATAACTCATGAAAGAATAAAGTTACGTTGAAACCAAGCACACCATTGTTTTTCTTGTGACATTACCAATAAGTTTGATGTGTCACATGGCCCTCTTCCTATTGAAAAAACAAAAGTTGTATCCAAGATGGCCGACTTCTAAATGGCCACCATGGTCACCACCCATCTTGAGGAGTTTGCCCCCTCACATATACTAATGTGCCACAAACAGGACTTTAATATCACCAACCATTCCCATGTTATCACGGTGTATCCATATAAATGGCCCACCCTGTACAGCTGATCCTTCTCTAATCGTTCATTGTCGTGTGTTTGTGTGTGTTACAGGACGTGTTGGAACTGCTGGAGAAGTGAGTGAAGTCTCGGTTCATCTGTTCAGCTCGCTCTCGTCCGGTCAGTATGTGGATGTGGTTTGCGCTCAGCTCAGTTTGCCTCAGGATTTCCCAGATCCCAAATTCTCCAATGAGTGGAACCACAGCGTCACGGTACGTCTCTTTCTGTGTTCACAAACAAGTCATACATACAATCATGTTTTCTTATCTCTCATTTTCTGTGTTTCTAGAAATTATGTGAGGATAAGTCAGTTGAGGAGATTTTGAAGAGACACTTTAACGCCAGTAAAGATTTCCGCTCTCTGCATTCACTGCTGGTATATTTAAATGAGTTCATCTTGTAATCAGACCACTGTTCCTGTTTGTCTGTTCTCATGTGTAAATGTGTTTCTGTATGTTGTAGTTTCTGGCTGTTAGTCGAGTTTCGTTCTCACATTCCAGTCTCCGTGAGGCTGATCTTCTAGAGGCCAGTCGCTTGATTTCCACCGACTCGAAAGCAAACGTCCTTCACGGTGAGAAACTGGAAACAGATTTGTACAACAGTTTCATGATTTTTGCACCTCATCTCTTTAAGATCTGCAGTAATTGTTTCTGACAACCTGAATTGCTTGTTTTCCAGGTCTGTCTATTCTAGAGCTGTGTTTGATTATTGCTATGAAGCATCTGAATGACACTTATGATGGAGAACCCTTCAATTTCCAGATGGTCCATAATGGTGTGACACCCTTAAGGACTCATGAAAAACCTGGATGTTTTAAATAGTGCTTCAGAGGCCTGTATAATACGTGAATGTAAATATGTACGTCAGCTCAAATGAATGTAATTCTCTCTCAGAGTTTAAGAAGTTCATTCAGAGGAAGTCTCACTCCATCCATAAGTTTGAGAAACCCGTGGTGATGAAGGTCAGTTTGAAATGCTCATTTTTTCATGCTTTTAAATGGGACTGGAACAGAATATAAAACAGACTGAAAGCTACTCAGTGAGAATTGATCCATGGTATGCTCATGATGTTCAATTTGTAAATTAGTCATTCTTTTATGTGTTATGTGTTAAATTGATTATTTGACAACTGGTTTGAAAAATTTACTAAAAAATTAGACGGATCTGGCATCCATTTAATTGACAGAAGCAACCAGAAGTGTTTTAGAACGTCTTTTTATGTTTCATGAAAAAGTTGGAATGACTTAATGGAGAGTAAATAATTGCTTTAATTTGGGTTTATTAAATATATATTTAATATATTATAATACTATAATTAATAGAAAGATTTTCAATGGTATTTGTCAGTAAATGCAATAAATATAAAATTAAGTGTTATTTTATTATGTACTATAATAGTATTTTTTTTTTTAGTTTTCATTTTAATTTTTTTTTTAAAGATACTTTGATTAAATGAAAGTTTGACAATATCTTCATTTTTTTAGTTTAACATTTTTCTAGTGCTCACCTGTGTGTGTGCGCGTGTGTGTGTGTGTGTGTGTGTGTGTGTGTGTGTGTGTGTGTGTGTGTGTTTCAGGCGTTTGAGCATCTGCTGCAGCTGGAGCTGGTGCGTCCGGTGGACTCTGGCGTGTGTAAAGTATCAGCTGATGCGGCTGATGCTGGAACACGGGCAGGTGATGGAGGCTCTGCAGAGGTACCCACAATGCCCCACAGACGTCAAACAGTGGGCCCTCTAAGCCTTTGCCTGAACACTGCCCCATGCACATGTTGAAATATGCATTTTGTACATTTGAATGTATGTATATAGTTTTTTTTTTTTTGTTTGTTTGCAATAAAAAAGTTCTAATAATAAATTCTAATTTGTAATGTGTTTTTCTCAAAGACTCTTTTGGCCCCTGGTGGATGTTGTACAATGTTATGGAAGCCTGTTTCAGCTACGGGATGAAAAAAAAAATTAAAAAGCTAACTGCAACTTCTTGTCTCACAATTCTGACTTTTTTTTTTCCTCAATTTTGAGTTTATATCTCACGACAGAACTGTGAGATAAAAACTTACAATTCCTTTTTTTTAATCCCATGTTAGAAATGGGCTTCCATACAATGTGAACTTCATCAAAAACTATTTTAAACAATCATTTCCAAATACTTTTATGCATATAATTTAATGACCCTGTATGTTTTGTCATTGATATTAGGTTTTGAGTAATCGGTTTTATCAGGAGACCTTTCCACCATTTTAGTCATCATAAAGTCTGCATCACAGGTTGGTTTACATTGAGTAAAAAAAATTCAAAACATATCCATAACCAAGCTTGCATTTTTAGTTTATTTTAATTTGACCTCAAGATTACTTTTATTTTAAATGTGTATTAAATTAAAATTAAATTATTAATTTAAATAAAGCTGTTTTTTTTTAGGAGATGGCATACAGTTTTTGGTTACCTTTTTGTGTGGAATAAACATTTATACAGGCCCGAGAATATGTATTAAAGTAAATAAAGTCAAAAATGATTTCATGGTTAAAGTTGTTGTAAATAAATTCTTCAGCTCATCAGCATTCATTAACAAAAAATGAGTATAAAGAAAATGTCATTATATATTTCTTTTTAAAAAGAGAATCACTTGCATAATCAGTGAGTTTGGGCCTGCAGACATAAAGACAATTAAAAAAGTTGTATAAAATACCCAGCGGTACAATCTTCTGGTATGATTTCTTTATAAACAACTGTTTTTGATTAGTGACACCAAAAAGAACAGAGCAACATCATGCTAGTCTAATAATTTAAAACCAACAATCATATTTACATTATTCATTTGCTGTACGTGTGTGGTCGGGGGAATTACAGATTGATCTGAGATGTCTTTTACAAACCCATTTCTCACCCAACACTTGGTTTGTCTGGTAACACATTCAGGGCAATAATAACTGGCGTTTGTTTTCACAGTACGGAGAGTTTGTCACATTATTAATGAAATAAATAGAAGCGGTTTAGACTCAGTATGCTACAGTTGCAATCGCTGCTGCGTGTTGGTTGCATAATTGCTGTAAGTGAGCAGAATCCTGCGTCCCTGAATACTGCTGTAGTGTTTCAGAAAGACATGAAGAAATGAAGGAGAATGTGGCGTTAGATTTACAGCCCTGAAAGATGCCATTGTGTGGAAACACTGTCATTAAAGGGGCCTTATCATTATTATTTTTCCCACAAGGTCAGCTTATAATGTTAGATGAGGGCTTTTTGCTCCTGCAAACAACATATTTTCATGCAAAGTGAGTGTTTGCTGTCGGTTCAATCTAGTTTTTAACTGCCCCATCCTTCAACAACAGCCTCTTTGTAAAGATGCATCAGATTGTGACATTCATAAATCAATCTTAAATGGTTCAGATCATCATCATCAGACTGAAATGATCAGAGATCATTTTAACAACACAAGCTTTCACACGCTTTACTCCTATTATTTCTGCTGGTGTTCAGACTGTTTGATTTGGAAGCTTGTGTCAGCCACGAAATAAAATTGTGAATTTTTTCTCGCAATTCTGATTTTACATCTCACAAGTCTAAAGAAACTTCCAATTCTGAGGAAAAAAGTCAGAATTGTGAGACATAAACTGATAATTCTAATTTTTTCATTTAAATTCTGAGTTTACATCTCGTAGTTCTGGGTTTATGATTCTCTCACAATATCAGGATTGTGAGATTTAAACTTGTAATTGCAAGGAAAAAAGCTGCAATTACTATTTTTATTTTTTATTCTGGAATTTATGGCAGAAACCAAAAACGTGTAAATGATGTAAACTCAGAATTCAGAGGAAAAAGCAAAAATTACGAGATATAAACAGAATTGCAAGAAAACCTCAGAATTCTCAGTTTATAGCTTGCAAGTCTGTTTTCTCAGAATTGCAAAATAAAAAGTCTGAATTCTAAGATTAATAAAAATAAATCCATATTGTCAGATAAAAAGTTGCAGTTACCTTTTAAAAAATTTTGAAGCTTCCATAGTTTGACATCAAGACTCGGTGGCTCAAGTTTCTCAAGACTAAATCACGGGTAACATGTTAATACACTGATGTTAGTCTAGTTCACGTCAGAAAGTTGAGTCGTTTTTGCAGCTTAGAGTCAAAATGAACTCTCCATTACTTGATTTTCTGGATTATTCCTCATATAAAGCCACCAAAAGATAAATATGCAAAAAAAACAAAAAAAAAAACAGAATGTGTCAGGTGCAGATTATGTGGAAAATTGTGTTGCAAAAACACAGTTGCATGAGTGGTAAAATGTCCGGATTGATCCACCATTGGCAGACGTTAATATTGGACCCTGGTTTCTGTGATTGAGTAAAGCGAGCATTGATTCCTCCTGATACGACCCCTTTAGAAAAAGTAGCGAAGGCTGCGATGAAATGAAGCAGAAATGCGAAAGGCAGAAACACTACCATGTGTTACAGCTACTCGTCTCGCCTCCGAAGCAGCTGTTCAGAAAAAAGCACAGAAATCAAAATGAGGTATACCTGTTTAGGGAGGTTTATGGTTATTTCAGCATAATTCCTCATTAATCGGTGTGTGATTCGCGGCTGAACGGCAGACATTCAGAAGTGTCTCGTATTGGCATGACTGTTATGATTTGCAGAAACGAACAGCAAACGCAGTCCAGAGTTTCGCCCTTTTTATACTAGAATCATACGAGCTGCTGTTCATATAAAACACAAAAGTCTTTCCTTTATGCATAAAAGAGGTTTTGGTGCAAACAGAGACGTCCGTGTGTGTTTGATCTCTTGAGTTCCTCTGTGTGTAAGTGCGAGTCGTTGAATTATTCCTGCGCTCGTTTTGCTCGAGTCATTTGTAGTTCGGGTTTCTCTCGCACGTTCTGCATTACGATTGGCTGAGAGAACGGCATCATAGGCTGGATTCTTTAGGAGGGAAGTCCAGGTTGGTAACCATGGTGACGACGGAGAGGATGTCTTCGGGGGCGATGAGGTTGGTGTTGCGCTGCATTGAGATAATGCGCTCCTCCACGCATCCCGCGGACAGACGTGCCTCAGCCTCATGGTCCCAGCACTCCTCTATGGTCTCACAGAGCATCGCCAGACCCTACAGATATATACACAAAATTATTTGGCGTGTGAGAATGTCTCAGTATTTAGTGTGTCTCTTTTTCTGGCACTACATGAACAAAATCTGAACATCATATTCTCCAGCAAGATTTAAAGAGCCAATGAACCAAAGAGCTTCAAGGAAAGCTAGAAAATCTGATCAACTGTACAAAGAGTCATATTATCAAATCACTAATTTGCTCATAAACTAGTCATCTAAAAATATGGAATCTGAAATTTGGACATATTCTTATATATTTCTTATTACCTTGTTTTTTCTTTTATACTTCCATGAATTAAAATCCATGAACTTTTTCTAACAAGTTCTACTTTTTACT
>JAFVLL020027719.1:0-44764 GCA_021397915.2 Tor tambroides
GGATAAACAGCAGATGCAGTTTAGCTCACAGAGCAAATAAAAACTTTGAACGGGTTCCCTTGAGCAAAGGCGTTATATGAGGAGAACGCCACTTTGGATACAATATTAAAAACATATTAATCAGTTTCTCTTAAAGGCTGGTGTTTAATAAACTTACTTGTTGTGTTTTATTACACTACGCTTCCTAAAAACCTGTATTTGTTGCTAATTGTAGAATATGCATAAAAAACTAGATATCATTAAAAAACCTAGCAAACCTCACTAACACGAGGCACTAATGTGCTAGACGGCAGGCGATTAGAGGCGGTAGGTGACAGATTCGTACTAAGAAGATTAATTCATTTGCTGTTTCCATACAAAATAATGCATGTTAGAATAAAAATGAGCTTAATCTAAAATTGCGACTTGTAAATCACACTAATAAATAGAAACACTTTCAAAACTCCATTAATACAAACAATTCAAAGGCATAAAGGGCAGTCCGGTGGGGCACACTCGAATATGAAACAACCCTACACAACAGTTATCAAAGCCACACGGGATTAATTAAAAAACACAACAAAGCAAAGGCACGGTAGTACAATCGAGAGGACAAAATCACTTGTATGAAAATGTTTTCCACATAGGACTATTGAGTCAAATACAAATGAGTACATTATAAAAGAAAAAGATAATGCGTTGGTGTGCGGTTTGACAACTCGCAGATTACAAAAGGACAAGAAAAACAAATGTTTACAATAAAAGTAGCACTTTCCTCTAATTGTTCCTTCCCATGCACCGGCACAAACGCACACGCAATAATGTATTTTTAATTTAACACAGCGTATCCATTGATTTTATGGAAGAAACCAACAGGACTGCACAAGACAAGTGTGTCATATTTTCTTCTATCAGGACTGCAATCTGCAGAGACTGTAAGTAAGCCATCTCTAGGTTGATTTTTGAAGAGTGTAAACACTGTGGGCGAATTTCACCGAAAAGTGAGCATCGATATGCTCCGTTCACGCTTAAGGGCAGAGCACTTGAAGTGAGCGGGGCATTATTCTCAATGTGCAAAAAACATATGGCACTACAACTTCATTTTGAATCTGAATGCTACCTGCATAACGCTGTGACAAACTTCATGCTTGTGCTGTACTGTAGCTATTAAATTTGTTGCAAAAATAAAGATTACTGCTTGGTGAATTTTAAATTCATTTGAACTTGTGTGCCGTCACATGCAGGTTGAGCCCTATTCAGAATTTAAGATGAGGCCTATAAACCTTCAAACTTCAAGGCCTTTAAAACATTTTTCAAAGCTTTCAAAAAGTCTAGATAAACCATTATTTTCTAATTTCTTTTGTATGTTGAAACAACTAATAAGAAAAAGAAATGTTTCTTGAGCAGCAAATCAGCATAGTAGAATGATTTCTGAAGAATAATGTGACTGAAGACGGGAGTAATGCTGCTGAAAATTCAGCTTTGATCACAGGAATAAACTACATTATAAATTATATTCACATAGAAACCCCTTATTTAAAATTGCAATAATATTTCACAATATTACTCTTTTTACTGTATTTTTGATCAAATAAATGCAGCCTTGGTGACCATAAGAGACTTCTTACAAAAACATTGAACATTATCTTACTGACCCTAAACAGCAGTGTAAATTTCTTTTTTAATTGCAGTTTGCCACCTAAATTCAAATTCAAGAACTAAAATGGAATTTAAAAGCCATTCTCAGGGTTCATTTCCCAATAACACAAACCCTGAAACAAACACGAAAATATACAAATATGTAGGATTATTTCTACTAAAAAGATAAAAATGAATTCAGCATATTTTAGCGCTAGAATGATGGCATTTGGTTTCAAAATGATTCAGGATGACACGTGTTAATAAATGGCAACATTACTTCCTTTAACAGACTAATCACAAGTGCGCTTTGTTAACGCCTTGTGGAAGAGTGATTCATGAAGGGATTCAGCTTCTATTTTTTGTTTCTTCACTGCTATTCTTTTTTTTTTCCCCTGTCACACAAATATTGGTAGACAATCTAGTCACATTTGGTGTCTGATTTCCAGTTGGTACCACTAATGGTGTAGAAATGCACATTTTCTTTGAAAAAAACAAGACTTTAAACTTTTAAAAAACCTAGCTAAATATTCCTAAAACTTGGTTGCTAGAGAGTTTTGCATTCGTCCTCTTTCTCCATTCTTCACAGTCCGCTTTAGTTATATTTGTACGTTCCATTCACATCTGAAGGAAGGCAAGGGTCGGTCCTCGGCGTGGCCTGTCATTAGGCTCACAGAGAGCCAGTATTCATGCTTCTTCCCCTGCAGTCAAAAAGCACTCAATGCCGTCGCTCAGGAAATGCCTGACCTGCCTCTCAGATATTGCTTTGGAGAGAGGAGGTTATTGCAGCCCCATTCTGTGGATTAAGTGGGTCCGGGTTAAGTTACTAAAGCCTCCTCCTGGGGGTGTGACCCATGGGGCCACCCAATTTCTGCGAATAACAGAGTTAAAACGCAGAGAAAGAGAGTGAAAAAGAAAGAATAAGTGGCAAAGCTTGAGTGGAAGAAAAAAATATATTGTACAAAATTTCTTCCTTTTAACCATGCATGCAGAGTTACAATACAGAATTTGTGGCTGCAGACTGGTTACTATGGCAATAGGAGAACTTGCTCAAAAGCAAAGTTTAGTACACTGATCAGGGTTAATGTATTTTATACCTTACAACCATTATACAAACACAAATGCAGCTACCAAGCAACTTAATACTGCTATGGCTTTCAAAATTGGATTCACTTTGAGTTGAGATAAAAGTTTTGATTTAATTGATGATTAATGTTTTTATTTTTTATTTTTAAGTCCAAGTACATTTGCGGCACACTCAGTACGTCCAAAAATCATGCTGTCATCATACTGTTCCAATCCCATATGTTTTTCTTTCTTCTGTGCAACACCAAATTGATGCAAAACTGAAATAGAAGTTGCAGCCACTGGGAAAGTCAACACTTTTTATTATATATTACTTGTGGTTAATTAAGCTGTGGAAGGTAATAGTGTGAATTAATCAGTCACATGACTTGAGGCATCATCACATCTCGCCTCAAGTAAGCATATGTTTTTTATGCTCCTCTTGGAGTTTCTATTCAGCATTCTATTTTATGCAACATAACACAATTTGCATAAAAATAAATGAATGGAAACCCAGCTATTGAGAAAAGAGCAGCGTGAACATTCTGCCTAACATCTTATTTTGTGTTCCACATAAGAAAGACTTGGCGAGAAAGTTTGCTCAACAACAAATGTGTGACCATTTAAGAGAATTACATAAAAGCTTTCCACACGTCTCTCAGTGGCAGCTAGCAGGATACAGTCGGACAGGCACAAGACCCCTTTTCAGAGATAATGAACCAATGAGTGAAATGCTATCCTTCAACTAAATACAATTTACAGCAGATGGTTGAATTTAGAGTGAACCTCAGAGTGGAGCTTCAAAGGCTGCCAGTGAGTGTTCTTTATCCCCTCAGGCTTTGATTTTGAGTAGTTTTCTTTATACAGTGCATGATTACATGAGCCTTGATCACACTTTATAACGTCAAGCAGTGAAATGGCTTCTATATTGCACTTTGCAGGGTGATTGAGGGAGTGACCTGACTCTGGGCCACAGAGTAGCACTTTTGAGGGTTTTATTGGCCCAGGCCTCTTCTCCATTTGCCATAATGGGGCATGAATTTGGCTTCCTTTTGTGAAGTTCATGTTCAATTCCACTCAATGTGACTCAAGATCATTGATTCTCTCTGCCTGTTACTGGAAAGTGAGAAAAGCCTGTAACAGCTTGTTTGTCAGTTGGTTTTAACTCTACATTAACTTCAAAAGCAAAAATGATGTGCACAAGCTCCAAAAATGACATAAAAGTACTAAAACAGTAAAAAAAAAAGTACATATTTGGCTTGTAAGGAAAGCCATACAATAGACTGCATTTAGACTGAGTCATTCACACTTCTGCATATTCTAACTGGGCTCATCGACATCCGACACCAACTGGGTTTGGCATCACTGATCTCCAACCTGGTGGATGTGTCTTCATACACATTTTTTTTAATATACACAAACACTAATGAAAGGAAGATTATCAGTGAACAATGACTTACATTTCAGTCTGTTCCTCAAACAAAGCTATGGATTAAGAACATACAAATTAATTACATAGTCTACTTTTAGATAAATAACTTTTCATATATTTATCACAAAAAAGAGAATCTAATAATCTAATATCTGTTTGGCACAAATACAATTAGGATCAGAGTGAAAACATCAAAATGAAACAAATGTATACTAAATACATATAGAAAATCACATTAACTTAAATTGTCCTTCAAAGTTAAAGTAAAAAGCTTAAGAAACAAGCTCACTCAATTAAATAAAGACATTCTGAAAAACCACCCTCATCAAGTAATTGTGTAATTTCTATAATTAAAGCAATTTGGTTCCTAAATGTTTTGTTTCTCCCTTTTTTGTCTCTAGTCCTATACTTATATTTTTGTTCTATCAGAATCAATCCCTGTTCATTTTTAATATCAAAATGTTACCTTCCATCTCATGTATTCCACAAAAGAAATAAAGTCGTAGCACAGCACATCAAACAGAGCCCCGGCCTCTTCTCCATTTGCCATAATGGCTCATGGATTTGGCATATTTTTGTGAAGTTCATGTTCCATTCTACTAAAGCACTTTGATTCTTTCTGTCTGTTACCGGAAAGCTGGAAAAGCCTGTTACAGCTGAGTAGCTCTGATTGTTTGTCAACTGATTCTGGCACTACAAAAAAACTTCAGAAACAATAATGGCACAAGATGTGTCATGCTGCATTCACTCCGTTTGAGCCTTTCTCGGTTGCCTGTTGACAGAGATCGGGTGAAAATAATTAAACCGTGCTCACCGAATCTATCTAAAGTCACATTTTACAGTGAGAGGAGCTTTACGGCGAGTTTTTATACGTAAACGCTGATCAAATACGCCACTGTTCTTTTGCTCTGCCGGTTATTACATGACTGTAAGTCAGCTAAGAGCTGAGAGTTTTATCCAGGCTTCTGATGTCTTTCCTACGGCCTATCAATCACGCAGAACTAGATTAAAAATGGAAATGAACAGAGGAAGGCAGAAATATTCATCTCTTCTAAAAGGGGCTAGCGGTGATTACATTAAAAAAGGTGTTAGTCCTGCTTTACCTTACCGTTGAGGAAAAAGACAGGAAAACTTAATCCGCCTTTAGAACATTAACATTCAAATTACATGGACGCGAGCTTCCTGCTTAGCCCTGGGAATGCAGGAAGAAAAATTGGACTGTGGAGATTCATCAAGAATGTACATGACAAAATGAAGAAGTTTGCCCTGCATTTTCAGACCATATGAAAGCTCACACGATGCAGTACGACTTCATTTAAAACTGTTTTCTTTTATTTATATGCATGGAAAGGGAAGTTAATAAGAAGGTTTCACTGAATGATTACATATGCAATTTGCCACCGTAAAAACCCCTTTTTAATTTGTATTTATTTCTTTAGGATTCATGCCGCATGCTGTTTCTTCTGTCAGGCAGCCCCTGTAATTATTCGTTTCTTCTAGTTTTGGTATTGTTAAAGTGATATACATATTTGGTGAGTGGGCGGAGGTTGCCACAAATTGTCACGTACAGTCATAAAATATAAAACAACACTGAATGTAGTAATATACAGTGGCGTTCTTAAAAATGCCCCAAAAATGTCTTAAATGCACAGATGGTAGAACAATTAAAGTAAACAGAATAGATAAAACGAGATGAAGAAGTCATCATAGCTCTGTTCCAAAACTATGAGCTCCATATGGATCATAGGTGCGTCCCAGACACAAAATTATTATTGTACCTAATTATAGTCAATTTATAAGAAAAGGTGTTTTCATCATAAGAAGCCATTCTCAGATGCAACATAAATGTACCTCTATCTACTTTTTGTTTAAAACTGTCCAGTTGAAACTAACACTAGCGGCAGTAAAACACCAAAAACCTCTATTTTCACAAAGGTTATCGATCAAGAAAGACTTTTTTTTTGCACGGTTTCTTGCACAACGATATGTTATGATCTCAAAACACTTTTACCATAATGCATGATCTGCAATACATTTTCACGTTATCAGCTCGTTATATATGCAGGGATGCAAATGCATCATGGGTGAAAAAGGTGACACAAACAGCAGACCCCCCCCCAATGCCGGGTGTATAATAGGTGATTATTTGCTAGCCCGACGCAGTTATCATTTTCATGTCCTGCCCCAAGATGTTTAAAAAGCAAATGCATTTGCGTCCATTTGTGCGCTCATGGGCGTGCTGGTCTGAAAGCGAGGTGTGTTCAGGCGCATTGTTGGCACGTTGCTATTTTGAGGCATCTGAAATAGACTGCGCCATAGACAAACTAAAGCCTGGTCTAAAGTCAATGGCGCAGTATTTTTTTGGTTATTTAAAGAGTGCGTTAGTAATATGCGCCTGTAGGTGGCTCCACAACACGCACACACTGTGCTTATTACACACACAGGGATGCGCAGCAGCACACAAACATGCCAAATATTAAAAATTAAACGATTACAATGTAAAAGATTATTATTGTGTAGGCTACATAAATACAAAAATGCCTACATGTCATAATGGATAGTCATTGCATGTATCAGAATAAGGCTACCTATTTGCTCGCGCACGAGCAGATCTGTTTCCTCTCTGGAGACGCGTTCAGTCTTTGCTCTTGCAAATTCCGCCGTGTAAATAGTGAATCGGCCATGGCGTGAGTGCAACTGGCTCTTAAAGGGAATGGGAGATGAGACTCTGATTGGTTTATTGCATGTTATGCCCAAAACACACCCATTACTCATTAAGAGAATTGGGACAACCCTTTTAGACCATGCGCTGGGCGCGCCGACCGTTTTTCCCATCGAATACACTAGCAAAAGTGGATTAGGACATGCCCTAAGTGCACCTGCGTCTTGCGCATTAGACCATGTGCTTAGATCATTAAAATAGGGCCCACAGACTATTACGATGAAAATTACATGAAATTACCATTATATCCAGTAGATGGCAGCAGCGGATCACTCAATAGCTCAATCGCCATTTCCACTCCCAAGTTTTCATGTCTTGCTCTTGGATTTATTATAAAATGACTATTATAGCAAATTTTAGTACTGTACTGAAGTAGTATAACAAGTACAATTAAATAATAATACATTAAATATTTTGAAATATTTTTAGATTTAATTTAAAAACTACATTTTTAAACACTGCCTTAAAAAGGACACATCAAAAAAGTACTTTAAGTTTTATCTTTAACTGTAGAAGCTGCTAAATATATTCAGCCAACACAGACTTGTTGCTGTTGTAGTTTTGTTATTCTGAATTTACTCTGCATCACTTAATGCACAGGTCAATTTTTGACATTGGCTTGTCAGATAGTTAATTCTGCCCAGTGCTACAGTTATCGCTGTCAATCATAGCAATGACTGACGGAACAATTTAGTGATTTCACTCGCGTAAATTTTTACACTCGCGTTTGTCACTCCTGAAACAGTATACGTGGACGTTCGGTCCTCTTAGACAAACAAAACTTTTCTTCAAATTGTCAATGGATTATATTGAGAAACTGAGTAATGGGCTCCTAGTCAACTAGTCATTGATT
Source organism: Tor tambroides (assembly GCA_021397915.2). Taxonomy (NCBI): domain Eukaryota; kingdom Metazoa; phylum Chordata; class Actinopteri; order Cypriniformes; family Cyprinidae; genus Tor; species Tor tambroides. The sequence continues at coordinate 7,690 of JAFVLL020027719.1, forward strand.
ATATCAGAAGAGAGAGAAAAAAATCATACACATGGTGTAAATAAGAGACTGATTGTGTAGTTAGTCATTGATTATATCAGGAGTTTTCAAGCGAGTATGACCGAGCTTACTCATGCGAAAACTCCTGATATAATCAATGACTAACTACACAATCAATCTCTTATTTACACTGTGTGTATTATTATTTTTTTTTCCGATTTGCGAGCGTGTAGAACTCTCTAAACTTCCGAAAACAAAAATTAGTTCAGAGCGGATTCTGACTAATGTACAGAAAACACCTCTGATTGGCCATTGCTTTCAACAGAGCTGCTAGAGATGCCTGTAATTGGCTACAATACTCAACGCCGCAAAAACACGTTGTAAATAAACTTGTAAATACCCCCCCCCCAACCAATATTTATTCTTATTTTCAAATGAGAGTATTATCCTTTAGCGCTACTCACCCGATATTTCATTGCTGAATTACTGCTATATGTACAACAACATGTTGCCACATTCACCTGTTTCAAAGAAAATTGAACACACCTTTAGCACTTCTCACTGGACATTTCACTTTGAAAATGCACTGAAAGTGCAAGAAGCAATATAATGTAATTTTGCAGAAATGTCAGTGAGCCTAGGTCGTAAAAATCCTTCAAAGATGGTGTCTAAACAGAAAAAAACAATTATAAATATATTTATCCATTCAATACCAAAAAGGAATATTAAAAATTATCTATAGGTCTATTCTGCATTTTAGAATATTATACTAATGTCAAACCCTACTGAGGAGCGCTTTAGAAACAGCAAGGCCAGTTTAGAAACAGAGCCAGAGTATGCATTTTTATGCTACTGTGCAACTGCGTTTACTTACCAAAGACTGATTGTTTAATAAATTTGTCTCTGCTGTAAAATGACTCATGTTTGTACATCTAAAAGGCCTATGTAAGTGCCTGTGCATATGTACACTGGTATGTATTTGTGTGTGTGCAATAAAGTGTAATGGGGCATTTGTATGTGTGCCTGCGCTTCATCCACTGACAGTCCAATTTCATGGTGTGTCTTGCTTATTTTCACAAGATGTTGGCTGCTTATTGAACAATTCGAATTTGATTTGTGAGGAAAGGATGCTAAATACTGGCTACAGAGTTAAAGCGTCACCGTACATAAGGAGCACACGAACAACTCAGCCGCAGCGCGCAGAAACCTCGCTCTGATATAAATCAGGCGACTCATCCAGGGGGAAAATGACTTCTGGGTTTTGGCTTGTTTGCCTGGGGCTTGAGACAATACGCAGATGTAGATAACACGCGAGCCCCAAATCAAAGAGATATTACAATTTGTAAGAGTGTTTTGTTTTGTTCCTTTCTTATTTGTTGCGTAGTGTTTTTCTCTCAATATTATACGGCTGTGGGCTGTTTCGTTGCATTGCTGCTTCTGAAGGGAAATGGGATGAAACCGCTAAACCATCAATCAATTTTTTTCTCTTGCAAATATCAAAGTACATATCTGTAAGCAATTGTTTACAGTTGCTAGTTTAAGCTGGGCTTCACAGATCAATGCAATGCTACTTTTTGTGGTAGTTTTGTAAACAATTTATTTTATTCTTTGTGGATATCAACTTTTCATTCACAATCACTGCTTCTTTCTCTCTCTCCATTTCTCACCCTATAAAAATATGAGGGTGTAAATGTGTGTTTTATAGTGATGTAGTACAGCGTGCTTCTAGCAAAGGTTAAATTATACAACAGGAAGAAAAAAGTACCAAAAACTTGCTTGGTATTACTTGGTAAGTGCGAAAAAATCATAGTGCCATTTCTAGAAACAAACTTAGTAATACTATTGTAAATGTCCAAAAGCACTGGTAACACTATTGTATTTGAACATTTAATGCCTTTTTTTGGACAATTTGGACAATTTTTTATTTATTTTTTTGTGACAATTTTGGACATAGCATTTTTAGCTAGATATTCATTATAATTTTAACTTAACTTACATAATATTAACTTTAATTTAATTTCCAATTTAATAAAAAAAAAACACAAAAAAACTGAAAAGTATACCATATTACATGAATGTGGTAGGCACATCATTCAGTACATGATATTCATCACAGTCCCATGGTATTTCCATCTGATACCATGACTTTACCATGGTACTGCTACAGAATGTTTTTGTAAGGCTATACCCACATCCAGCAAACAACACCACACACACACACACACACACACACACACACACACACATACACACACATACATCCCGTCACACCATCCAAATATGCTGTTTTTCCTGAATTTCATGACAGCCTGCCTCATGTCAGCAGTGGAACAAATTGGAGCAATCAGCCGTTGTCGGCTGCGATGCGATGCTAGGCTTCGCAAATTAGCCTCCATTAGCATAATGACCCTGGCGGGAAAAGACAACGGCCCCCTCACGCCATCACTCCCAGCATTCTATGGGTTGATGTTTACACCGCCATGACACCAGCCCCTCATTAGCACATTTGTCTTAGTTAGGCCAAAATTGTCAATGCTATCGTTGCTAGCAAATGTTTCAAATGGAAGCTCATTGGAGCATAACCAATGTGATGTCACTCATGATAACACAAGGGAGGCATAGAGGGGAAAAAAAAGGAAACAGACATTAGCGCTCAGGTTTATGTCCCTCCAGGCGTTTGCGTTCGCATGTATATCGCTTGTTTCCACATTCCACATTATGAATGTATCGACGTAGCTCTTATCTGCTGTATTGGTATTGCCGTTACGCCACATATAGGTTAATTATGGCCTTCGTGTGAAATATACCCGCGTGTGAATGGATGTTTACACGCGTCTATTGGTCTTGGTTGACTTTTAAAGACCTTCTGGCATGTTTATAGCTTTGATGTGCTTTGATAGGGCCATCTATTGCTCCTTTGTCAGAATCTTTCATGTGATGTATGTGTGTGTCGGGCGGCTTTGGGCTATCGTAGATTACAAGGCGCTTTCTTTAGATGCACATTGACTTGTCTTCGACCTTGTAACCTTGGGGAATCGATGTCCCTCAAGAGTGCACGTGAACTCCTGCTTTGCTTTAGTACTTTGACTCTCCGTGACAGATTATGACACACACGATGCAGATAATCAGTTTTCAGTGGGTTTTATTGATACTCGATTATGGTAGCATCACTCCCTTCAGGGTTCCATTTCTAAATGCCATACTTTTCCAGACTCAAATTCCAAACCTCCTTCCAAATGATTTTTTTTCAGACCATATTTAACATAAATAGTTAAAACAGCATTATTTTTGCTATACAGTGCAGTCATCTGAATTTACAGATTTAAAATTTAGATAGAACTTACATTTAAAATGTACACACACATTAAAAATCTAAATTAAAAATTTAATTACAAGTTAATGTTACATGTATATATGTGAAATTCTATATTTTTAAATAATATTTTGCTATGAATATAATATAAAAACAGTAGTCAACATTTCAAGTGGATCAAAACCTTTCATCAAAGTTGTCCTAAAACCAAAACAATACCCGTTCTTGTCTTAGGACAAATTTGATTAACTTTTATGATCCACTTCGAATGTTGACTACTATATTTGAAATTTATCTATCTACCTATAATTACTATGAATTATTTAATTATTATATATTATATTTGCTATGAAAAAAATATTTTTCTATTTTTTAGAAATGTTATATTTTAATATTGCGCTGTTAGAGTGTTCAACAGCAAGAATTAACAGAGCTAAACCTAGAACAATTAAGGCATGGTCAGAATTTATTGAGAAACTTTCTTATATGATAACTAGATGGCTTGTATATATGATAAGTTATATGATATATGATAACTATATACAACCCTGGCTTGTATATAGCTATTGTAAGCCATGTATGCTGGCTTTGTTCTACAATAAATAAACAGTCAAAAAAAAAAAAAAAAATTTAGAAAGCTGAATAGAGGCAACAGTTTGGAAACACAAGTTTTTTTTGTTTTGTTTCTTCAGTCAAAATCCATACTTTTCCATATTTTTTTTTTCCAAATCCTGTCGCTTGGTTTGATTGCATCTGCTTGTATTATCCTAATTTTTAAATCACTTTGGACAAAAGCTGGAAAATGAATAAATGGAATTTAATTTTACTGATAAACAGATTCAGTGTTAAAATGCTAATGTAATCTTCAGAGGAAGTGTAAAAAAAATGTGTAGCTCACCCAGACAAATAAAAATTCTGTCAAAAACAGTTGAAAAGTTCTTCAAAAATTCTTCTTTTCAAATGCATACAGAGTTTGACATTAGAGTATGCAAATGATGAGAAAAATGTCATTTTTGTGTGAACTATCCCTTTAAGTGTGTCACTTAATAAAACTGTAAAAAAAAAGAAAAAAGAAAAAAAAAAACGGATTTGATTGCTATAGTCTTCCAAAGATATGAAGAATGCACTGTTCTCATTGACTTCTGATGCATGGCACTAAGCAAAGTTGATTAAAGTTTCATGCCATCTGAAAAAATATTGGGCTTTTGAAGATATAGCTGTGTGTGTGTGATCACAGAGCCCTGCTTTTCTTTTTCTGTGAGTGCTTCATTAATCTGTTGACATTGATGGAATCGTAAGAGCGAGGTCTAATTTACACTCCCGCTGGGGAATTTTACACTGGACGAGAAAGCGGGAGAAAGAGCGATGAGCGTTTTCCACTGATCTCTCTTCTTCTGACTATTGTTTCCCCCGTCTCACTCTGCGGGGCAGAATCTCTGAGACCACGGGGGAAGTGAGCAAAGCCATTTTTATAGATATGTCATAATATCGGGTCATTACATGCAAGATCTAAAGCGTAGGACTGCTAAACTTAGTAAATGTATAGCACATTTAATTGTTATTTAACAAAATGATCATTTTGTAATACTTGATGAATTGTTAAGAGAACAGCTTTAATGTACCATTAAAATACTTCATTAAGACAAGCTCTCAAAATATCATTAACTCAAAGGCAATTAGAAAATTAGAAATGTGTTCAATAAAAGTCATATATATAATATCAAACATAAGAGTAATATATATATTAAATGTAAGTGTAATTTTTAATAATTTTAATAACTAAACAATTATAGGTTTACATGTACAGTAAATTGTAATATTGTAATTTAAGTGTAATAAGTTTATCTAAATGTTTGGTTGGGAGTATTCATAAAAATACATATTAATTAAGGTTGCAAAAGGGCAGAACGAAAATTTAGAGAATTTTTTCAGAATTTTTGGAAAGTTTCCAGGATTTTTTGGAAACTTCTGGAAAATTCTGGAAAGTGTCCAGAAATTTAGCATAAATTTTCCATGTGCAACCCTAATAATAATACACAATACAATGCATTATATATATATATATATATATATATATATATATATATATATAAAATTGTAACCATTACTATATCACTACCTATTCTATAATTTTAATACTTATTCATGATTTAGATTATAGTGGATTGTAATTTATGATTAGAAAACATCAAGTAGATCTAGTTTTTTTTTTTTAATGCATTCTATTTTTTAAGATATATTCTTGAATAATTATAAAAACTGTAAATTATCCTCAAGAACATCCGAAGCTATGTTAATGTGTTAAGTATACCTTTATCATGCAATACATAGAGAGAGGCTACAAGTCAAGTGTTTCTAGCACTTGTAAAACAGTGCTTGAGAATGACTTGCATTTGATTGGAATGCTTTCCTGGAAATTAGCAGAGAAGACGTAGAGCATTATGCTTCAATTGAGCATTGGCACTGAAAGGACACTTCTTGCGGTGAGACTCTCAGCGTGCTGAACGGCCATTCAAATCATCAAACACCTTTTTGAGACATTTATGGGCTTACAGTATTGGCAGGGCCTGTCAAATCTCCTTAAACAGCAGTTTATAACTAAAGCTCTTTGTTCCCCGGTGCCTGTCTCGTCTCTGTGAAATCCTCTGGATGTTTTTTTAGCCAGCGGACCATGGAGCTGACAACTCTTGTAGAGCAGCCAGATAAGAAGATAAAAAGCTTGTTTTTCAGTGGTTATAAATTGCTCTGGCTAGGATCAGTGGCGCAGGGCTTAGAGATATATGACTTGATAGAAGCTTACTTTTATATCCATCACAGAAGCTGGAGTGTTATGTCAGAAGTGTTGAATTATAATGCAATGATAGACGCTGAATTCATCGGGAGCCGTATGGAGCTTTAAGGGCCCGTATCTCAGTGCGAACATGGCACGCTGAAAGAGCGCGTGAAGGTTTGTCACCCATCTGAAGCTACTGTAGTGACACGCTCGCTTGAAAAAGGAGTATCGTTTATGCATCCTAATGGTTTCTTTTATCTTTCCCTTTCCTTTGACTTCGGTATGAACCGACCTTGGAAGAGGAAACATAAAGAGTGATGGAACATTAACCAGTGCTGTGCCTGTCTTAAAATATGGCAGGATACGCTTCCAGTGAGAGCTGCCAGGTATGCCTAGAACAGAGAATAGAATAGAATAGAATAGAATAGAATAGAATAGAAACAATAGGTGTTTTTGGAGCATATCCCAACCTCTTATTTTCCACATAATAAAATTAAATGAGGATTAGGTCTGCCAATCTGTCAATTTTGCAAAAATAATGTGAACTTCAGTTATAAAAGTAATTGACAGAATTGCACAAAATGCATATGCTGTATTTCAACTGACAGCATATGTTTAATAGTGATGGCAAATTTATATATGTATTTTAATAATAAATAATATTTTTAAATAATACTAAAATAATAATAATAATAATAATAAATACAATAATAAATAAATGCATTAATGATTTAATAATCGTATAACAATATAAATATAAATAAATATAAAAATTAGAAATAATATTATATACAATATACAATATTGATATGCAAGTTATATATGTGAAATATTTAAATTATATATATATATATATATATATATATATATATGTGTGCGTGTGTGTGTGTATATATTTATTATATACTAATTTGCCCAGCTAGTTAAGCTAGTGAACAGCTAAGTCATCATATTGTTACAACATCTATGGCCTACAATTGTGTCTGAAAGGTGTCTTTAATCCAGGTAATCCAGTGGGTGTGTGTGAACTGAGATCAGTGTAGCAAAGCTGACTTTGTGACTTCTGACCTTTCCATTACTCCGGCCGCAGCTTGTGTCGGCACACAGCAGGGCTTCTCACGCCTTAATGCTGTCACTGGTGCTGCCTTTCATCTCAGCTCTTCTGCAGACAGATGCTCTGAAGACGGACTCTGAGGCTCAGAGGCTGAACGGACAATCTCTGAAGTGTCTCTTCAGGTCTCTTCCCACTGCTCCATGAGAGATCTGGACTGGAAGTGCACTGGAGAGAAGACCATCTCATGAGGCCGGGTTACCAAACAGGCTCACAGAAGTCCTGAGGTAACTTTAAATTCAACAAAAGGTCAAAATGGAACATATTACTGTGATGATTAATCAGTTACATGAGTACACAGTGATGATTAAACATGATTAATCAGTTAATTAAATTTTGCAAAAAATAATGTGCACTTCAGTGATACTTTATTGCGTAATTGACAGAAGTGTACAAAACTCATATTTTGATTGATGCCATTAAATTGAATAGTGATGCCATATTAAGTTAAAAAGTAAATTTATCTTTAAATGATTAAATAATATTATAAATATAAATATTTTAGTGCCTTGCCCCAAAGAAAGTAGTCTTCATCTTATTTTTCTTTCCCAACATATTTGACCACAAATCCAAGTAATTCCTGACACATAAAATCAACTTTCTTCCAATATTGTTCTAGTTGAATATCCTGTAGAGTTTATTAACAGACTAATTGTTTATTTGATTATATGACTATAACAATGATTGTTCATAAGGATCCAAGTGGCTATTGGTCATTTTACTCAAACAATACTCATCTTAACTATTTGGTTTAATACCACTGAATAACTGAAAAAATTAATAATTAAGAAATAAATATATTGCAAGATAACAACATTAAGTTACTCTTTAGTGAAAAGATTTATGCATACTGAAATATTATGGTATGTGGAAAATCATAGCAATTAAACTGAACATTAGCATTTCAGTTCCTTGTTAACTAAATTTCTCAATTGTACAACTCAGACATAAGCTACTAATTAAAATATGTATCTACAGTATGAGTTTTATCTCAATGCAGAAACATTATGTTTATTCAAGCAGGATATAAGGTAATGACTATTTCTTTGTACTTGCATGCACTCTCAGTACAACCTGTTTTGTGACCTTCTATGATTTTGTATCTAAATAGCATGCATTGTTTATATACATTTGCATTAACGCTTCTGTTTTCAGCAAATGTTTTAAGTGGCTTCCATTTAAGCGCAGTTATTTATGTAAGAGCAATTACCTGAAGTATGGAGACAAGCCAAGTGCTAAGATGACATCTTGAGAGTCCAGAAGAACACTAGAATGCAAATACAAGAACACTACAACAACACCTGCAAGTGCAGTATCACATCGGTACCAGTGTCATGCTAGACACTAATCAAGCATGGAGAACACTGAGAGTCAGTGTGTCTAGTGTTAATGTTAGGTAACTAAAGAAGGCTTATTACCAGTGCAGAACACATAGAGATGAACTGTGGAAAATAAGTTTGACCCTCAAGCTGTAAAAACACACAAAAACTGTGTTTGCAGTAATGCACTTACAGTATAGGCCATCGCACTAGAATAAATGTTAAAACACACACAGTTTCAAATGAATAGCCACAAATAGCAATATTTAACACGGCTGATCACATGGTTCATCTGGTCATTTAAAACCTTTTAATTTATTGGAGAACATTGCAGATATGTTATGTAAAAACTATTCACTAAATTCCACATTTCTTTTAATGTGCTTAAACTCAATAAATTCCATCAGCAATGCTGTATTTGCACATATTTTCCTGACAACTTTAGCTGTTTTGACAGGTTGAAAGAATGAATTTCTTCGCTTGGCCTTTTGCTGTGGTGACACACAGGTGACACTGAAAGGAGAAAGCTTAATTGTTATGATAAAACTGTTCTTATGTGTCTGTGTGAGAATCATTTTCTCATATTTCCTCTATACGATCATAGTGTCAGTGTGGATGGTTGTAACGCAGTAAAGGAGCTTTGTTCCTGCCTTAATTCACAGTATCAAATCTAGCGTGCTTCATCAAGATTACACAGTGACAGGATTAAATGTCACTGGCGGCCCTGAGATTCCAGCAAGCTCAATTAAACACACCAAAAGCACAGTCTCAGAGTCTCACAGTCTCAAGATTTTCAGAATTATATTTAATATGGGAAGCATTGTACCACATAATCAAAAGAGAAATACATTTTATATATATAATACATATATCTAAATATCATTTTATTAAAACTGAAATTATATATAATTTATTATAAATACATATGTAATTAATTATATATCATTTCAATTTTATTAAAATTATATGACAAAAATTGCCCAATTTTGGAACATTACGATTTTTTGCATTGTGACATTGTTTTCATGATATTTATGCATATTTTCCTCCCCAAAGTCCCATTACCTTATTGTGTCTGGATGTTTTATATATATATATATATATATATATATATATATATGTGTGTGTGTGTGTGTGTATGTATATATTTATGTATGTATGTATATGTATATATATGCATATGTATATGTATACATGTATATGTATCTATATCTATATATATATATATATATATATATGTCTATCTATCTATCTATCTATCTATCTATCTATCATATATACACTTGCATTATTTATCACAATAAAAATAGTTTTATTTCACAAATAATTTTTAAATATAAATAAAAATTCCATTAAAATTCCAATACATTACACTGAAATTAGGATTTTCTTTATTTAATGCACTGCAAAAACATCTATCTACATTAAACTAAATTAAAATATATTAATCTGTATATGTTAAACAAAAATGCACATTTTTAATGTGGTTTGTTTAAAATAAATAACAAAAGGGATGAGGAAAAATAAAGTTTATTCAAGATATCCTGAAAATAAGTCTTAATATCTTAGATAATTTGCTTCTCAAGTAAATATGTGTTATAATTTATTTTAGACAAAAAGACTGATTGAGAATTTTTTATTTTTTTTTGGCAGTATTTGATGAAATTTCTCAAGCTTATTTGTCATGAAAATGTCATGAAAATGTCACAGAGTAGACTATTCATTCAGCTTCTTTAAACAAACTGTAATTTATTATTTCTTTCTTTGCAAAATATGACATAAATATGACATGTTCTTGACCTGTTCACATAACCCGTGTATCTACCCTAGAATGAAGGTGTAAGATGTGAAGATATCTGTGTGAGTGTGTTTATACATGTGAGCCAGTGCTTACCGATTACTAAAACACACTATTTACTAAAAAGATTCCCTGTCTCATTCAGGTCTGTGACATGCAGCACAAATGATCCAATTATGCTTATTGTACATATGTAAATATTGCCCCGGTTCAGACGCCCATCTTCGGTGTGTGTCTTAAACCAAAGCAACCTCGTGAAATTCGGAAACACTGTATTTGCGTCTTTCTGTTCATTCTGTACTCCACCAATCACCTGCCTTCTTCAGACAGGCCTGTGGAACACCTGACACATTTGACAGGCGTATTTTGACTAACTGCATATGGCAGTCTTGATAAATAACACGCTAAGGAGGAAGCTTATCAACCAAATAAACTCAGCTCTACAGATAAGGAAGAATATGCAAATCCAGTCTGACAGTTTCCAGCACAGTCTGCAAAGTGCCGAATAAACACGCCAGATATATAAAGCTCCTTCCTTCTGTTTGTCTCACATGATAATTCTGTTTATGTTACTACGTGAGGACCAAGTGTCCTTATTTTTAATAAGGCAGCAGCTATTTGCACTAAGTGTAAATAGCGATAGATGCTATTTACACTGTGCAAATAGTATACTTTCTTAGCAATAGATACTATTTACACTAAGTGCAAATAGCATATTTTCTTAGCAAATAGCATATTTTCTTAGCAATAGATACTATTTACACTAAGTGCAAATAGCAATGGATTCTATTTACACCAAGTGAAAATAGCAGTATTTTTTAACGATATGCTATTCACACTAAGTGCAAACAGATTTTATTTACACTGTTAAAATAGCAAGATTTTCTATTTATACTACTTATTGCAAGTAGTGGCAATTATCTGCACCTCAGTATTGTAGTACACCAGTACACCTACCCTAACCCTACCCAATACTTTTATTTTCAACTTTTTGATTATTTCCTTCATTTTTATTGAAAATAAATGCCTTTCCGATGCGATATGAGATTTGAAAAGGGAGAAAAAAAGTTCGGTAAAAGGCCGACTCGAACTCGGGTCGATCGCGTCAAAAAGCATGCGTCTTATCATCTACTCCACTGAAACTGATGCTGAACAAGTGTCTTTTTTTAATTGATGACTAACCCAGTCGCACATTGGTGGGTGGAGTTAGTGTAAATAGCCTTTGCCAACAAGGCATAAATACTTAATAAATACTTGCCATTTATTTGTAATTATTTGTGAAATTTACTAGCAATTTTACATTTTTTCTTATTTCTAATTTTAAATAATTATTTTATTTTATTTTATTTATTATTATTATTATTATTGGTAGTGGTTTTTATGGCGTTCTGGGTGGTTGCTTACTGGTTCCAATAAAAAATAACCCAACCCTCTAAATATCTCCAGATATGGCAAGTAATTTTAGTCTGTTTTTAGCTTTGTGGCAAAAATTGTATGTCTGGACATTTGGAAAAACAAACTGCACACTTCTCCTCAACAAGCCACATGGATTTAAATAATCGATCATGTCCGTAGCACAAATGGTGCACTAAAGTTTCGCTAGAACTCATTTTGCTAGGACCCATTTCTCAATAAGTGGGTCACTTTTTCAAAACTCTGCAGTAGCTCTCCTAACCAAATTTCATCGTGGCACAGCAGTTAATTTCACATTCAAAATTCACTCTAAAACTACCAAAACTATTTATACATGTCTCAAATCGAGTCATTCTCCCATAACACTAGCTAAGCTTGTCAACCAACAAACACACTTTGTCACTTATAAAACAATGACCTAAAAACACTATATTACACAGCGCCATTTTCACATTACAGTACAAAATTATTCCTAAGGTGTCCCATTTTGTATACACAACTGTGGAGTTGTTCAGCTACATCTAATTTTTTGATAGTTCTTCATTTTTTAGATCTGGAATGCATCTCAGTATTATTACTGCAGAAATGTAACAAATTGCTGTCTTATTCAGTTTTGTATTATGTTAGGTTGTGAAATTAAGTTTAACAGTTTTGAAAGGAGGATGTAAACATGCAAATTGGCCTGTAGGTACACAGTGTTGGTGGTGGTGGTTGTGTCTAAGTGAGAAAACAATTCATGTCATGTGAAAGATGTAGTCATTGAATGCATTTGTGCCAAAACAATGATAAATGATCCACAGTTTAGCACACAGTTGTGCTCACTATGTGAAGTTTTGAAAAAGAGAAATGGGTCCTAGCGATTGTAAAAAAAAAAAAAGGTAATTACTAACTACTGTACATAAAAGAGGACACCATAGGAATAATTTTGTACTGTAATGCAAATATGGGCAACATATACTATCATTTCTAAACAGTAGAGAGTGTCTTACTTTGCAAAGAAATTTTACAAAAGAAAACACTGTGTAATGCTACCTGCAGTTAGTTCTTTTTAAGTCATTGTTTTATGAGTGACAAAGTGTGTATGTTGAGTGACAACCTTTGCTAGCGTTATGGAAGAATGATTTGTTTTGAGATATGTTTTGGTAATTGTAGTGCATTTTAGATGTGAAATTAACAGCTGTGCCAAGCTGAAAGTTGGTTAGGAAAAACGGTTTTGAAAAAGTGGCTTGTATGTGATTGTAAAAAAACTGTAATATTCAGAGTTAGAGGTGAGTTCAAATCACTAACTCAAGGTATGAACAATAGTAATAGTTATTCTACACTCTTAAAAATAAAGGTTCCAAAAGAGTGTTTTTGCAGTGATGCCACAGAAGAACCATATTTGGTTCCCAAAAGAACCTTTCAGTGAACAGTTCCTAAAAGAACCATTTTGAAGAACATTTTAAAAAAATCTAAAGAACCTTTTCTGCATTTGAAAGGTTCCATGCATGTTCAAGGTTCTTCATAGAACCATTGATGCCAACAAAGAACCTTTATTTTTAAGAGTGTAGGCTTAACGAGCCCAAATAAAAAGCATCAGGTGAGATTCACCCACAATCACAAGCACAACACAAAAAGTGGCCTTGGACAGTTAGATTGGGGGAGCCATAATATCATGTAACACACATTTACATTTGTGTCAAACACAGAGGTGTGCAGTTTGCCTTTTGCTCGGCAGTGTGTTTTTGTTCTTCTCGTTACCCCGAGGGGGACAGTTGGCAGGCGCGTAGAGGACAGGACGAAGTGTTGGGCTGGTAGCCAACGCCACGAACTCTGGCGAGTATGACTGACAATTAAAAAAACACGACTAGACAGGGCAGGCAGCTGTGACTTTAGTGTCGGGAGTGTGTGAGGATTTATAGTGAAGCAAGAGCTTGCTGAAGTCAAAGAAGGAAAACAAAACAAACAACAATGAAGCTGATGAATGAATACGCCTTTTTCCATTCTATTACTCAGACATTCAATAAAATGTCTCAAAATCAAATTCATCCTTATGTATAATACACATTCAACCAATACACTGTTTGCAACACATTATAAAGACAACAGAGATAGGAAATTAGTGTATATTCAATCTGCTTTCTGAATTTCCTAAACCATGAAAGTCTGAAAAAATCGAATCCTTCCAGAACTAAAATCTTGCATGCGATGAAATATGCAAAAGCACATTTCAGGAATATTCACTGAAGGAGTGATTATATGGTATTCAATGATTATAGGGAATATTCATAGCATAAGCCATTAGAGCCTTAGGGGGCCTTTGGTACTATGAGTTGCTGTGCTCTTGAGGTACGTTTCTTTATTTCTATCAAGAGAAGTTGTAGGCTCAAAACTTACTTGTATTTATCACAAACACATGTGGCTACATTTTATTAAGCGGGAAAAAAAAGGTCCGTAGATGATAGAATGATAGAAGTGGAGCACCTGTGAGAGTAAATCACATGGAACGATGGAGGCTAAAGCCTCTAGGATCTAGAATCATCTGTGATCCAATGTGAATGTTCAGTTTGGAAATAGTATACACTGTAAACAATACTAAAGTGGTCTAAACAGACTTGGAGCAGAAGACAAGATATTGTACTGTAAGTGAATGAAATGTAACATCAAACCATAAAGATTTCCATTTAATTGACTGGATGCTTAATAGTGGTTCTTGTGTATATCCATTTGCTGCTTCTTTGTGAAAATAAAAAGTCTGTAAACAAACCTCGTTGTGGTGTATAAACTCTTAGAAATGACATGCAGGATTCAACCCTGTGCCCTCAATCACTGTGCCCTCACAAAAGGTCATTTAACACTATATTCAATGAGCATAATTACTAGCACTACATCACAATTCTCATACAAAGATCATACAATTTTGACTTTCCATGTGATAATTATTACTTAAGTCTGAATTTTAACTTTTTCCCTCAGTTTCACAGACAAGGCTTAAGCCTAGTCCCAGATTAAAGCGTGAATCTAAGATGTTTAAACTGAAACTGAAAAATTTATACAAATTTTGTATAATTTGTATTATAGGGTGATGTTTTGTTGTATTTATAGGGGGATATTTTGCAGTAACTTGGATTGTAGTTTCTATTTGGGGGATTATATTTCTTATCGGGGGGGGGGGGGATTTTATTGTACATGCTATTATATTGATATTTTTGTTATATAATATGTTTTGGTACTCTCCTGTCCAGGGCAGGATGAAATTTAGCTCTGTAGCTTATTCTAGGACAGTCTTTGACCATTGTCCCTGTTAAATTAATTAATTAATATTTTGACTTTCATAATTATGACTTATCTCATCACTTTGATTTTTTGTCAATTTCTAGTGTCATAATTTTGACTTTTCCTATCATAATTATATTTTTGTGTCACAATTATGACTTTTTTAATTTAAAAACTATGGCAGGCTATGTCATAGTATAATTTACCAATGCATTTTTTTTTCTTACGTGGTGGAAATGGACTTCTACAGGATGTGTAGAGAACATTCAAACTTCTCATTGCCCATTTTTCATTGTATCTCTCTTGCTATATATCCATAATTTGCTGTCTCTCTTTCTGTCTCTACACACATAAGCATTCTCACTTTCAGATAATGCAATAGAAATGCGTCTCAGCTGATTCTGCTACACCACTTATACTGCAGTATATCATTGGTGCGATTTTAAAAACCAGACACCAAGCAAAACACTATGGCCTGCGGCTTAAACTAGGTTCCACATGAGTGCCTCCAGTATAGACAGTTTCTCTGATTATCCTAGAAGCGAAAATAACTATACTGTGATATATACCGCTACTGTGAAATAAAATGACTAATATCATGATATAAGTTTTTGGTCATACCCACCCGTACTACATTCTGCAGGCCAGACTTTTCATTTTTAGGGTGTATATATGCGCCTGTGTAAGTATCTGGACGTATATTAGCACAAATCTTCTCATATTGTGGCTGTCTCTCTCCTTCTTTCTCTTTCTCGCCCGTCTCTCGTTCATCGTTCTGCTCTACTTCCTTCAGCTCGGTTTGTAATGGAGATTGGCTCCAGGTTTACGCCTTGCCGCTGCGGAGAGCATAATAACACTATACCTGATGTTTTTCCTCTTCTCCTCTAAAGATTGCAATTGATTTAAGTGTGATGGGTAATATTGTTCGACGTTGTGAAGGGAACACAATGACAGCGGTGATAAAGCATTCTGGACATTTGCTTGACACCCGGGTTATCGCGACTTAAACGCAATGAGGTGCAATGGAGAATGGTCAGGTTTTGAAAGTGATAAAGAGAGATGAGCCATTGGGAGATATAAAATGAGAGCGATAAGGAGACAAATACTGAGCTGTCCAACCTTTGTATCACTCGCTGTCCTTGGCTCACACCTGTAGCCATGTGTTCTCTGGGCCTAAGCTGCAAACAGATGGCGGCGTGTTGTCCTTCACCTTCGTTCTGCGTGGAAAAAAGAGAGAAAACAACAGTTGACATTTTCCAGACACAGCGCAGCTCCTCGCTGATTTGTCACCTGCCTGTATAATAAACTTATATTTGGCGAATGTGACCTGTCATGCACACAACAAACTCAACGCCACTGATTAACTCTGATTCTTTTTATCCTCTATGGGTTTATGACTGTTTACATAAGACTCGTGGAAAGGCAGACGCCATAAAAGTTACACCTGCTCTCCTCCTCCATATGTTTACCAGAAAGAGCCTAAATCCAGGTTTAATTTTGTTTGCATCAATCAAAACATTTGAGAAGGTAAGATATGGTACATTAACTGCAATTTGATAACACAAACATCATCTTGCATTTTATTTAGATCTGCTCATGATAAGATTAGTTTTTGTTTGTTGGTTTGTTTGTTTAGCATTACATCCAGTCACACAATATCTGTTGAGCTTATGAATGCAATGGCCAATCAGGGGCCTATATACTAGTAACCATTGAAGAAGAAATCCTCTCAAAACGCTGGAGTTTATTAAGCATGCACTCTCACAAATTTTCTCTTCATAAACAACAAAGTGTAGATACAGTGTAAAAAGAGAGTCATTAGGCAGTGCAGTCAGCTTTATTGATTATAATGGGAGTTTTTGCGAGATTGTATTTGGTGAACTCACAATGAACTGAAGTCATTGATTGCTTCACTGATGTTGATTAATTAAATCAAAGTATTTTACATAAAAATACAACATTTATAAGATAATTATAAATCCATTTAAAGCTACATTTAATAAGTATAATAATTACTTATTATACTTATTACTTATAATATAATAAGGATTATAAAAACTGCCTTGACAAAAGGCAAAAATGCCTCTGGAAATCAATTCCAAGGGGTAAATATGGCTAGCTAATGGAAAAGTGAATTTCTGACCCTGATATACCGCAAAAGACAACAAAAAAAAGAAGACATGACCACATGGAAAGTGAAAGTGCTGCATGGTGTGACACAATGACAGCCAATCAAAACATATTTGATTTAATATACAGATAGGCAGAGTGGGATTTTGGGCCAATGAGAGTTCACTATTGCTGGATCACCCAGTGCAACCTGGTTAGGGCACAATAGAGTACCAAATATTAATATCAAGGACAAATGCAAATAATAATTCGGACAGAGTCACTTGATTATACTTTTCGTAAATCTGTGGAACTCTTCGAGCAATATAAAATAAGTCAGTGCCTGTAACTGTTCTCACACACAGTCGTTTCTATATCGCAGTAGGGACTTTCCATTGACAGCCATTATTGGGCAGTAACCAAATTCCACCCTCACCCCTTTTTTTGCCTTTACGATTATTAAGCCATAGGGAGAGCCTTGCAATGCATGTGATTTCAGGTTTCCTTGGCACACACGTGCTGCTGCCACTTTAAAAAAAACATGTCAAAACTATGAGCAGGAGCTGCTTTGTATATTAATACCTTTCATTCTGCAGTTCACCCCCACAGAGGACTCTCACATTTCTACATCAACACTGTGGTTTTACTCACTCTCATCGTCATTTACTTTAACTCTCGTTAGCAGAAACCCGATCCGGCGGTACAGCACTTTACGCCATCTAGAGAGGAAACGGGAGTTTATATACCTCCAGCAGAAGACATTTTAGAGCACCAACCCTAAATCACTACAATAACACTGTAGCCATTTAACTGTCAAAATAGCCATCAGAGAGCTCGTACAACCTCAGCGGGGATAATTGCACGTGCGTGTGTGAGAGAGGATCATTATGTACATTTAGAGCGTGTTGAGGGAGCCTGTCCTGCGTATCTTTCATCTTTTCTTCCCCCACCCCTCAGTTAAGTTCCCATTTTCTCAAATGTACATCTAAGCAGCACTTATTCTCTTGTTAGTGTTTTTTCCCGGTTTCCGACAAGCCAAACAAACAGAATAAAACATGCGGCTATATCATTGCCTTTCTTCTCTGTCCTACAAATTATTTGCAATTCTGCGGCACAAGTTTCACCATACTCAGGAAAAAAGCTTTAAGTGGATAGTCTAAACTTTTAACACACTCCAGTGTGGAAAAGCTTAATGTAACATTACGGGTGCAATGGCTGACCCGTGACCCTCTTAGATTTAAGCTGCGCTTTAAAAGGTTTACTCCGTTGGACTGGTGCTCGTGCAGGGCCGTCGACGTCTCGTCGCATCGGTGCCCGGAACTGGCTCTGTCTCTCTTATATCATCACATCCCGAAGAACTGCAAAATTGAATCAAAAGATTTACAAAGGAAGTTTAAGTGAGTCTGCCAGAGACGGCGAGAGAGAGATGACAGCAAATAAGATCAGGTCATGTCAAAAGCTCTTTTCTCAAAAGGCTAAGAAGTGCCCCATTCATTATTCAGCCCCATCCTTCATGTTTAATGGTGACCTAAGAAGAACAAGAGAAAGAATGAAATCGAAAGTTGGCTGCTGTGTTTTGGTTACCACTGACTTCCATTGTATGGACAAAAAAACACTCAAAATATCTCCTTTCATGTTCAACAGAAGAAAGAAAGTCATACACGTTTGGAACAACATGAGGTAATGACGATTTTGGGTGAACTATATCTTTAAACTCCTACACAAGCAATTATCTAGCACTGTGATGTCAAAGACAGCATATAAGTTATATTTTATTTATAGTATTTAAGATCTCTGAGAAGAAAAAAAAAAATCAGGAACTCATGAAACATCTGCTATAATATGATGTAATATTAGAAATATTTATATGAAAGACTTATTTTGTGAGAATACAAACTAATTTTGAATGGCTGTTTAGAATAGAATAGAGTGCAACATTCAGGTTCTGGGAGTAAACACTCTATTAATTTTCTCCATGTGGATATAGATTGTTAACAATAAATTAAAGACAGACCTACTAGTTGTGAGGTTATTAATTGATGGTGCATGCTTTTGTTAAAGCCATCTGTTTGCATTATTTATTAAAATAATCATGTTTGACAGCTGAATTAGCTGTGAAAAACTACATTATAAAATTCACATTACAAAATCAGGGAGTTGCAGCGAGCAAATAGCGGCAAAAAAAGCTGATATACACCAGCAATATGCATATATTGTAGTGAACAAAATATATTTTTTCTATAGAGATAATACAATTTTATACTGAACAGTTTTATATTTCGCCACAGTTTTCAATTCAAATATGTCCTTCACAATGCTTTATGGGAATTGTAGTTCTTTCCTTCACTAAACACACAAAAATCACAGTCTTGTACTTTGCTTCAATATTTATTTATTTATTTATTTATTTATTTTTTAATGTTTTGATTAATCTCGTAGCAGGTTGGCTTGGTTCATATAACACATTAACAAATGGGAAAAATAAATGGACAAATATTTCCTGAACTAATGCTGCTGAAAAAGTGGGTGGGCACTAATGCACTCTATAATGCTGTAACGGCAAACTGCTCAATTTATCTTCATGACGGCCAACTTTTTCAGTACCCTTTGATCAAAAACTATGTTTTGATAAAATTTTTAGGAAGATTCAGTAGGGCCAATAAGATTTTTGGAAGAAATTAATACTTTTATTCAGTAAGGATGCATTAAATTAATCAAAAATGACTTGTTACAAGTTATCAAAAAATAATTGTTACAAGTAGGCCTATTTATTTAAAATAAAAGTTCATTAAAGTTTTTTTTATGAACTTTCTGTTCATCAAAGAATGTATTAAGTTGAAAACAAATATGCTGCTTCATATTAAATGTTTCATGAGCAGCAAATCAGCATATTAGAATGATTTCTGAAGGATCATGTGACACTGAAGACTGGAGTAATGATGCTGAAAATTCAGCTTTGATCACAGGAATAAAATACATTTTACAATATACTATACTATATTAATACAGAAAACAGTTGCTTTAAATTGCAATAATACTACACTATGTCTTTAGAATAACATGCAGTGATTGTTGACAATAAGAAAGTGAACCGAATCGAGTTTGATTTTGGGTTAAGTCTTAAAACAGCTTCTTCTCATCCACCCTCATTTTTTTCTCTTCAGAATTTCTCTCCTAATCTCTGTCTAGCTTCCTCATTCCCCTCCTCTCCTTCTTCCCCTGTCAGTTTCTTCATCATCTCAGTCTTGGTATCAATCTCGCGCCCTTGCTCGGCATCCACACTCCCCTCATCATCTCAGAGAACACAACAGACATCTTTTTTTGGGCTGTGGCAAAACAAATGAGCCGAGAATGTTTGACCTTTAGCAGTGCACATCCTGAACATGATATGTGAGTGTCAGAGAGAGAGAGAGGCAAGAAATAGAGAGACTGCGAGTGAAACGAGGGAGGTGTTGGAGGAAGAAACTGAGAAAGAGAAACAGGGGAGAGAAAGAGAGAAAGTCAAGGGGAAGAAATAAGCAGAGATGGAGAAACAGAGTGAGTAAGAGAGAGAGGATATCTCAAGTCCTTGTTTGTCCGGTGTGCCAAGGATATCTGTATTGATCCAGCAGGGTGTCAATCACGGCACTCAATAGACTATTTATGTACGGAGACCTTTACCTTTGAAATAACAGCGGAGCTAAGACAATGAGGGTGAATAGATAACCCTGCTGCATAAAATAACATCTTTAAAAGTTAGCACGTGACCTCGGCAGCCTTTCTTTCTGCACCCCAGAGCACATGATGCTGCCCAGGCCTTCAAATGCTTGCCCCACATCACAAACCTACAAACAGGCCCTGCAACATCAAACACGTCACTATAAAGCGTCTGTGTTAGGGAGAAAAAAAACCCAACAACTTTACTTCTGTTAAAAGTTTACTTTAGTTTTGTTAAAAGTCCTGTCTGGGCTTGATTTATAAATAAATTACACTAGGGATTTTTTGTTTTGTTTTATTTTATCAGTTCAAATATATGCACTACTTATATACACACTACATACTATATACACGAAATTAAAATATTTTTTTTTTTAATGTTTTTAAATGAAGTGCTCTTATGCTCACCAACACTGTTTATTTAAAGCTGCAGTCCGTAACTTTTTTGGGTTAAAAATGATCCGGAATCGTTATTTGAGCAAGTACATAACCAGCCAGTGTTCAAAACTATCACCTTACTTTAGCCCGATTCACAACGGTTAGTTGTCCCGACTACTAGGCTATTGCATGTGAGGATCCTGCAGCAGAATAATTAAATGTATCATTTTGATGGCAGATTGTAATCCAGAAAGGATTATGACTTATGAAACACATGTGAATGAAATTAAAATATATATTCCAGTTTTAAATGTGCTTCTGATTACAGATATCTTGGGATTACACAAGATTTGTATTTTAAAGAAAACCAGTTCGAAGGGAGCATAGTTTGCTTTTTGGGTTAGAATAATTTCTTAATATGAAATTTGAATGGCATGACAATTAGAGATTAGACTGTACAGAAATTGAAATCTACACGCTAATACACACTATACTCATTGTAACACAATGCTGATGTTGTTAACATTAATAATTTGAGAATAAAGTATAACAATAATAATAATTTGCACGGTTGATATGAGCTAACCGATCGTTAGATTTAATCACCATTAGTAGCGTGATTTATTGTAATGCCTTTTTCCTCAGTTGGTCAGAACAAACATGTCAGACTTGTTACTTACTTTTTCAGATGGCAATATACGGTGAAAATTCTTATTTGGGTCATATATTCCAAGATATAGACTAGAATCTGTGATTCATAAGTACAGTATCCACACCGGTGCGGTGACTGACAGACTGACACACATACTCCTCAAAACATTAGATTCATCCACACTGGAGCCGTGCCAGAGCACAACCCCATGCACGGAAGATAATCCCGCACAGAGCTGCAATTCCAGGTTTTCAAACAGAGATGGCGACAAAGAGGCAAAACCTATGGACAGCAGCTTTAATGAAATACAGTAAAAAAAAAACAACAACAACAAAAAACAGTAATAATGTAAAATATTATTACAATTTAAAATAACTGCTTTCTATTTTAATATATTTTAAAATGTAATTTATTCCTGCTATGGCAAAGCTGAATTTTCAAGAGCCTTTACCCCAGTCTAATTAAATTGTATGATTAACTTCTTTATGGAAGCCCATTTCCACCATGGGATCAAATAAATAAATAAATAATTAAAAAAAGGTAATTGTGACTTTTTATCTCACATTTCTGACAATTTTCACTTCTTTTCACATCAGAGGAAAAACAGCTTACAATTCTGACATTTTCGTACAATTGCAAGTTTATATCTCACATTTCTGACTTTAGATTTCAGAACTGTAACATGCAATGTCGAGTTTATTTTGTATATCTTGTAATTCTAACTTTATAACTTTTTATCACTCAATTCTGACTTTTTTTCTCAATTGTGTGACAAAAAAAGTTGAATCTTTTTTAAAAATTTGTATTCAGTGGCATAAGCAAGCTTCCATACTTCTATATGGTTCACCAAAAACTTGCCCTCATGTTGTTTCAAACCCGTATATCTTTTCTTTCTTTCTTTTTTTCTGTGGAATTTAACAAGACATTTTGAATGTCAGGAACTGATATTCTCACCATTCAAATTCTGTGCATTTTATTTCTATAAAATGAAGTGAACATTCCTTTATGAAAGGTTTGAAACAAAATGATGTTGAGTGAACAATGACAAAATTTCTATTTGAGGTGAACTCTTCCTGTAAACTATTCAAGTTCAAACATTCAAGATACAAGACACACACACACACGCACACGCACACGCACACACACACACACACACACACACACACACACACAAACAAACATCCTTTATATGAATTACCATAATTATATGCCTAAATGGACTATGGATAATGCTATTTTTTCATTCTAAGTTTTTCTTAGTACAAAACAGAGTAAAAGGAAGTCCTTGGCGATTGTAACCATGACAACATCTGAGCACCACCTTGACTGCACAAACGATTGTGCTAAAAGTTATTGCATTTGGGGCCTTTACCACATTTAGGACCAAAAGCTATTACACTCAGGACCTTTATCACATTTAGCTTGTTCGGTGTTCAAGACATGGTTACGGCCTTGTCTAACACCACGACTTCATGGCTCTCAACCCCTCCACACTGTCTGGCCTTAAATCTACAGCTCTCGCTGAAAGTAAATAGGTCATTCAGATGTTCTGTTGACAAATGCCTTGTTGATAACTCCCATCCAGCTGTGATGCCACCCAGGCCTCTCTTATCTAATGGGACCATCTGTCTTGTGTCAATGATGTCACTTCCTGGAGTCTGGCTGAGGCAGGGGAGAGTTGATAGATAGTTGGCTTGATAGAGAGAGACAGAACGAGATAGCGAGAGAAGGGGAGAGAGATGAGCAGATTATACGTTTCGCACATAAACCTCAAAGCCCACCATATAGAGTCCTGTTTCTGACTGAACATTTGCATGGTTTGAACTGTAAATGTGAAAAATACAGCTGTGTGCTTGACTGGATGTAAACAGTATTAAGTGTTTACCAAGTTAGTTGTGGCCAAAAAGTGCAGTTATTTTATGCTCACCGAGGCTGCATTTACTTGATGAAAAACTACAGTAAAAACAGGAATATTATAATAATATTTCACAATTTAAAATA
Source organism: Tor tambroides (assembly GCA_021397915.2). Taxonomy (NCBI): domain Eukaryota; kingdom Metazoa; phylum Chordata; class Actinopteri; order Cypriniformes; family Cyprinidae; genus Tor; species Tor tambroides. The sequence goes on from JAFVLL020027719.1 coordinate 31,487, forward strand.
ACTGGTTTATATTTGAATGTATTTTAAATAGTAATTTATTCCTGTGATGCAAAGCTGAATTTTCAGCATCATTACTCCAATCTTCAGTGTCACATGATCCTTCAGAAATCATTCTAATTAGGGCTGCACGATATATCGCATGCGATTGTCATGCACATCTCGTCAGTAAAGCCGGTTCTGTGATAATTAATAAATATCACGCAATATCACATTCAATATCGCAGGCGATTCATCTGCGATTCTGAGCACGAATTGTGTAGCTTGTCGGTGAACTACGGCTCTGTGTATTAAATGCCGCTCCATTTGAAAACAGGTGATGGAGATTTATTAATAATCACAGAACTGGCTTTACTGACGAGATGTGCATGATGTGCAATCGCATGCAATATATTGTGCAACCCTAATTCTAATATGCTGATTTGCTGCTCAAAAATCATTTCTGATAATTATAGTGTTTAAAACAGTTGTGATGCTTAATAAGTTTGTAGAAACGGTAATGCATTGTTGTTACAGAATTCTTTAATTAATAGAAAGTTCAGAAAAGCTTTTATTTGAATTATAAATGTCATTATAAATACATTATAAATGTCTTTACTGTTACTTTTGATGCTCACCATATAGCGTCCTGTTTCGGCCTATAAGCATTTGCATCTTTTAAACCATAAACACAAAAAATAAATAAACATAAACAATCAAACGATCAAATAAATAACAGCTGCCAATTCAACTGGAAAACAAATTGGCTTGCACTTTATTTTCAGGTGTCCTTGTTACAGTGTAATTCTACATTTAAGTACGGAGTAATATTAATTAACTACATGTACTTACTAACTATACGGTTAGGGTTACTTGCATGTAATTATGCATAATTTAATAACTGTTTTCAATTTTTTTTATATATATATTTTAAAATGTATTTGTTTTTCCTGTGATGCAAAGCCGAATTTTTAGTAGTCATAACTCCAGTCTTCAGTATCACAAAAAAAAAAAAAAAAAAATCTTAATTATTAATATTGATTATGAAAACAGTTGTGATTCTTAATCTTTTTTCGGAAACCGTAATATATTTTTGCTTCAAGATTCTTTAATGAATAGAAGCATCATGTAGTGCCCTGTTGTAATGGTGCTGTGCCAATCTAAGAAAAAGTCTTTAATAATACATCCAAAGAGAACAATCACAAGGAATCCAGATACCACAACACAACACATAGCAAACAGTGAAACAATAACCGGCAAAGGACTGAACAGAACAGGGAGTATAAATCAGACTAAGGACTAAGGAATGAGTGACAGCTGCAAATAATAATAAGTAATCATGGAAACAAATCAGGACTGAACAGAAACTAGGACAACGGAACTAAACAAGACAGGAGAACAGGAACAGAAAGAAACACAACCAAAAGCCCATAACTGTGACACCTGTTTCAGCCTTAACATTTGCATGGTTTAAACTACAAATGCCCAAAAATACAACTGTGTGCTCGACTTGATTTAAATTGTATAAAGCATTCAGAAAAAAAGTTTGTTGTGGCCCAACAGAGCAATTCCAAGCCATCAGATAACCAGTGAGACACAAAGTCCCTTTTCAAAGACCCTTGTTGGAAACTAAAGACCACATGGTTGAGTGAAAGAATTCTCACCGCAGTCATTTTTTTCTGATATATTCTTACTCCACAGGCACCAGTGGCACGGTGATAAGTGTACCATTCGCTCTTATTTTTCCAAAGGCGAAATGCTCGACTTGTCAGACTACAAATGGTTTGAATTCTATTTATCAAGCTCAGCCGTTGACCAAATGACACAACTACAATTTAAGGGTGTTTGAAAGGAATGGAAATGTCTTTTCTCCATCATAGGCATGAATTACAGACACTTTGAGAGCAATAACCGAGGGTCAAAGCGGCACATCTGTACAGCACTTGTCTGAGAGGGTTTCTGTGAATTGGTAAGTACAATGATCCAGTTTTTTACTAGTACATCTGTGTGTTCGGGTGCATATACTGTATAGAGGGTGTAAATGCAGACTGAAAAGCTTTACCTTTTGAGATGAATCAGAATGTCACTTTAGAATTAAATAATTAGACTTATTGTGACAGAGTGTGTAACATATGCACAAGGAAGCTGTGTCATATGTGCTGCTTGTTGTGAACAATTTAGTAATAAGCATTCATTTTGATGTTGCTGAAAAGAGCAGCACTACTTGTCACCAGCAGATGTTGTGTTTTGAAAATGGTTTCCCAACATTGTTCACTCAACAACAACAACAACAAAAAGAAATTCTGTTATCATTTACTCAAACCTGAGTGACTTTCTTCCAAAGAAAATAAAGCAGATATATTTGGAAGAATGTTGGTACTATCCTGTTAACTACACTGTAAATAATAATAATAATAATAATAATAATAATAATAAATAAATAAATAAATAAATAAATACATTACATTAATTAATTAATTAATTAATCTGTGAAATTTACGGTTAAAAAATGGTAGCTGTGGTTGCCTGAACTTACAAAAAGAAACTATGGAAGCAACATTTTAGGTTTTACAGACAACTAAAATTTACATTAAAACATTTATTTTATTACCTGATATAATGTTAATATACCAACTTATTGAAGTACAAATATCTGTTTTGCAATACACTGACAACCACCAAAAACAGGCAGTGAGAAAGTCACATGATGAATCAAAGCTCATCACAAGCAGCTTTTCCACAAGCCGATGAGGTAAATACTAATATATACAGTAAAAGGCACACAGTGTCATTCACACAAATACTAAACAGCATCATTGTAACATGCATGAACCAAAAATAATGCAATAAACATTCATTAACAAAATTAGATGCAAGATAAAACCCTAATAATAATAATAATAATAAATAATAATAAGATAATAATAAATAATAAGAAACAAAGTTGTTTAAAAAAAAATTAAATAAAATAAATAACCCAGCAAATATGAAGTGTCACACAGGGAATTCTGGGAATGTCAGTTTACGTTTTTTTGTTTGTTTGTTTTTTCTTCCCGCTGTAAATTATTCAATAAATTGTTCGGTCCCACTTTATATTAGGTGGCCTTAACTACTATGTACTTACATTTAAATTAATCATTTGGTACAATGCACTTATTGTGTACATACTGTACATGTTTTTACATTGTACTTATGCTTTTTAAAAATACCTATATGTAGTTACATCTGTAATTAATTTCTGTAATTACATTTATAATTACACTGTTGACCCATCCCTTACACCTTAACCCACCCTTAAACCTACCCAAACCACCAAACCTGTCCCCAACCTTACCCATATCCCACCTCAAAGCAGCAAAAGTGTTTTGCAATACAATATGAACACAATAAGTACATTGTACTTATTTTTTTGATGTAAGTACATAGTAGTTAAGGCCACCTAATATAAAGTGTGACCAATTGTTCTTTTTCAAATTTAACAGTATTTTACTGTAGGGGAGTGCAGGGCACAACCTAACACATTTGGACTCAGTTTGTGTAAATCCATGTGGGGTTCAGAGTATCATTTTTTATCCACACTAATTTCCCACTTGTCTAGTACAAATATGTTGCTTTGTTTCATAATTACAGTGTATACGTTTTTCTTTATTTACCCCAAAAGAATGGAAGTGAAATGTGACAACATGCTTCGTAGGTGGGGTACACTGCAACATCCGAGGGGCACAATGTAACATGACCACATGACATTTTAAAATGTTATCTGATCTAATGAAAAAATATATTAGACAAACAAAAATATTTTGTAAATAAAATAGAATTGTTAACTTTTTCAAATAATGAATGAACATATTGAAACCATGCCACGTGTTGGATGGCCCAAGAATAGCATAGTTTAATAATAGCGGCGCACACTGTAACGCAGTTTTACAACATTTCCCATCTCCGCAACTTCAATTTAAAACCAGTTAGTGTCTTCTGCTAGTTAGCAAAGCATTAAAAAACTAATCTAAACTGATAAATAACAGATTGGAGATTCAAATAGCAGATTTGTCTTAATTTAAACGAATACCAAAAACTGAGATAATAAATTTACTTCAGCCAGAAATTTACTTTAGGTATGGTAAAATAAATATTCAGCGATATCTTCGAAAGATTTTTGAATTTTGGCACACTTTTTTCTCTACACAGTGTTGATATGGCAACCAGTAAATACCGTAATTTGGTTATGCTAGGATGTGTGGAAATATTTAAACCGCATGTGCTACAACAAACCCCGCGTTAGTTTGTGCCCCACGCTCCCCTAAAGTTGCAGGTGTGATATATTACGGTTATTCACTGTATATAGTACGGAAACTTGGTAGCACTTTATTTTACAGTACGTGTACTTCCCTGGTACATGACCCAAGTTGGGGGTATAAACATGGACCAAGGTACTTATTGAGTAATTGATGGTAGATGGTACATAGTAAGTATATGGAAATAGGACTGTAAAATAAAGTGCACCATTTTACATAAACATTACACAGGAATTACCAATTCTTCAAACTTTGTAAGCACTGTTGTGGAGAGCAATTTAACATTAACACACACTTTACATATTTACCACGTATATACCAAGTACAGTATGTGTCTTGTTTGTTACCACATAATAGCACATTTTTCCAAAGGTGCTACACATTTACCATGTACATACCACTAGTATGTACAGTAATGTGTCTTATTAGTTACCATATATGGATACTGTAAGAACGTGCCTGTTTGTACCCACTTGTCCACAAGTACTACACATTTACCATGTATATACATTAGTAAGTACAGTAAAGTATCTAATTAGTTATCATGTACGGGCACTACCTGTAAGTGACCGTTCTTACCCACACATGTCTGTATGTACAAACTAATTACCATGCATGTACAACTGTTAAGTACAGTCGTGTTTCTTATTTGTTACCATGTACATACACTTCAGGTAAGTACCTTGTGTTACCACTCATTTGCCTGTAGGTACACAATATTTACCATGTATGTACCGGGAAGTACACGTACTGTAAAATAAAGTGCTACCGGAAACTTAAGTAATGTTAGAAATGCTAAGTAATTAACAGTTTTTTACCATTGCAATTACAATCATTTTTTACAGTGTAGCTTAAAACTTCACCTGAATTGCTAACTGGGTTGATCAGAACTAATTTTGATATACTTTCCCAATAGCTAGACAAATCAGCACTAACCAGCAACAGAAAAGCACTAGGTGGCATTAACCAGCATTAATCATTAACCAGCATTAATCATTAATCAGTTCAATAATTAAATGCCTTTAACTGAAAATAGAGTGTTTAATCTTATCATTATACATTACTGACACTCTATCCTCCAATTTGATACTGTTAAGTGCTTTGACACAATCTGTATTGTTAAAAGCGCTATATAAATAAAGGTGACTTGACTTGATTTGACTTGAGTACCAGACCCACATTAAACAAGCACCAGACCAGCACTGACCATGGCCAAAAAAAAAAAAAAAAAAAAAAAAAATTCACTACACAATTTTCTCCCAGATTTTTGCCCCAATTTACAGTCTGGAAGTTGATGCTATAGTTCCCAAAAGTTAAAGCCAGCCTGCAGATCTATTTAATATAAAACTGCATAGTGTATGATGTTAATAGACTCCAGTCGGGGGATATCCAACGTTCAATATTTTGAGCTGATTTTAAAACACATACTGTTTTCATTTGTCACGCGTCTCCTAGTTTGTTGTGTTCGGAACAACTTATACAATACAGATTAAAGTCAAAGCTTTACAGTGATAAACAGGAAAATAATCATTCAGTGATGCAAACAGAATTCAATTCTGCTGTAAAGACAACAGGCATTATTCAGCTGAAATCGGTTCATTGTTGATTCAGTTCTGTTCAATAACTGTAAAGTTCATCAATTGGAATGAGTTTAATTCATCTAATCTATAAAGCAGCTATGGAGAAATCAGTGTGATCGTCCAGTTCCGTTCAGTTATCATCCAATAGTGTCAGTGCAATTGCATTCCAGCCTGTAGGCTTACGATACTTTATATATCAAATATCAGCATCAACCATCACTGGTCTAGCATTAACCAACATAAACCAGCTTGGACCAGCATGCTGGTGTCAGCTGGTCTATTTAATTGCTGGCGTGAGTCAATTGAGTTTGATTAGTGTAAGTTCTTGATGTGAGAATGTTGAACTAAAGGCCTCTGGGCATTGTGATTAAACACGGAGACAGTAGTCCAGCAGGCTCACAGGCAGAGAGGGGACGCTGAGAGACTGGCGAGTTCAGCGCCTGCCGTTAATTCATTCCCCGTGAATGTGTATATATATACATGTGCACACACACACACACACACACTCGTGCACATCTCGTGTGACTCACTCTGGGCTAATCAGAGTTTTATCTCTCTCTCCCACTACCAGCTGCTCCAATCTGCTCTGCAGCCTGCCGATTATAAAATTGTAAAAATGTGAAACATACACTCACATTAACAAATGTCACGAGGAGCTCAGGAAGGAGAAAAAATAAATAAATAAAGCACGTTTCCCCGAAGTCGGGGGAAAAAAGCCATTGTCTGCTGACATTTCCTTCTCAGGAAGCAAATTGAAATGGAAGAATTTTAATTTTGTGTGATTTCAATAAGCGTGCATCAGAATTGTAATTAATACACACTGCTGTGCTCCCCACAGGCTGCGGCGCTGACACTGGCTTAGCAAGCAGGGGATGAAACTCCATTTGGAAGTGTAAAGATTATTGTTATGAGAGCCCAACACTCTTTTATTTCCATCTCCTCTCCTTCCTTTTCTCCATTTCCCCTCCATTTCTGTCTCCTCCTCATTTCCTGTTATTCATAGACACTTTAGATCTCTGCAGACGACTCGTGACCCACATACACAGGACTTCACTTTGAATCAGAGAAACAAAAGAGAATAAATGCTATGTTCAGTTATTAGTCGGGAAATGTCCAAGTATACTGTATGTGAGCAAAACAAAGCAATGCCACTGTAAAAGCTGAAAGTACTGCTGAGATTCAGTGTCCCCAAAAACCATTTGGACACTGAAGCCACATTCGCGAAATTATGAACGTCATTGCTTTTGTTACAAAATACTAAACTGGTATTTAAATAAATTAACATTTCCAGCAAAAAAGAAAGAAGCTTATTAGGTTTACAACTCTAAAAACATAGAAATGATATTCAAAAATGAAGACAAACAATATTGTGAACCTTGTCAAATGTTAACTGAGCGTGTTATAGTTAATGTGATCTGTGAACTTGAGGAAAAATGACTTTAAAATAAAAATCACCTTGACACCAGTTGGTTAAACGTGATTGTAAAAAGTGGTTTAGAAAAGTTAGTTCTAAGAAAAGTCAGCACTTGCTTGCAAATGCCACTTGGTTTGATAGTTTGTTTTCTAATGCAATGACATTCAGAAATTTTAAGTGTGGCTCAAGTTTGGGGCTGCTGCATAACACACACACACACACACACGCACACACACACACACGCACGCACAAACGCACGCACGCACACACACACACACAAAATAAAGAAAAAAAGTATGAAGGTTCTTAAACTTCACCGCTCCCACTAAGTCCCGTGAGCATGATTTTGTCAACTTCTCACTTTCTGGAAAACACATAAGGACACGCCAGACATCAACTCGTGACAGTAATATATAGTTACTAACCTCCCTTAGATTAAATTGTGCTCGCTGCAGAATAGCTGCAAAAGAAATAAGTTCACAAAATAACTAAATAAATAAACTCTACACTCTCAGGAAAAACAAAAAAAACTTACTAAAGCTGTCTCTGGGCCAATACCCTTTTAAAACATACTAATATGTACACATATGCACTAATGTGTATAATTTTTAGGTAATAATATCTACCTTTAAGGTAAATGAACCCTTTAGCGGTAAGTAAGGTACAAAGGTGTACCTTCTAAAAATGTGCCACCACACTGACAGCTTTGTTTCGTTTTGTTGAGTGTGTATATGCTGTTATTTTTCCATTGAAACACAAAAGGAGAAAAAAAATCTTCAAAATGACAAAAGTTCATAGTGACCACATAAAACATAAAAGTATTGTAAAATAAGTCCATAAAATCCATGCACTACATTCTAAATTTTCTAAAGTCATACATTAAGATTGTGTGAAGAACAGATCTAAATTTAAGTATAAATCTAAATATAGATCTAAATATATTTATTCCAGGGTCTGTCTGAATACACGATTCTGATTGGCTGGCAGGTATGCAGTAAAACCGTTTAATGCTCAGGTAGTTCCAAGTCAGTTTAATCACTGTTCCATATTAATGCGCTGCTTTAATTGATGCACACTAACCAACACGCATCACTCGCTTGCACACACACACGGAGAGAGAGAGAGAGATTGCGCTGCACACACACATAAACTTGTTGTCAACGCTTTCCCGCGACTTTTATTTGCACTGCAAAGAGCAATACTAGTTTTAGCTTGTCTATAACTTGGCAAATGACCATGGAATAAGCGGGATAATCAACGGCTAGCCGTGCATTAAAGGATTTTAAAAGCACTTCGCGAAGGCAACTACCCTCCGCTTCGTGTCGGGCGGTTCTTTGCCTCCACGTCGTGCATTAATCCTTATATATATATATATATATATAAGTAAGGGATAATCAACTCTCTGCCCTATATATATATATATATTTTTTTTTATGTTGATTTTTGGGCACTACTGAACCTTTCAACTGAACCCATCAAAATATATTCTTGTATGATACTGTACATGGAAGAAAGTAAGGCATACAGATTTTGCATGACATGACAGTGAGTAAATGATGAGAGAATTTTCATTTATGGTTGAACCATCCCTTTAACAGTTTCATCATTAAAACTTCACAGCTCTCATTAAGTCCCACAGGCATGATTTTGTCAACTTCTCACTTTCTAGAAAACACAAGGAAACGACACACACCAGCCACGTTGTCGCAACACTAATGCCTTCCTGTAATGCTGTTTTCAAGAATTTAATCAGATATTTACGATTGGAGGAATCAAATGTAATCATTTTTAAAAAATGACCAAAAAACCCTTATCAGCTAAGCACCGATCTGAATATTGGAGAAGATGCGTCCTTCTCAGCGTCTACTGGGGTTAAGGCTCTCGCCAGATCTGACTTCCTTTAGATTCCATCACGCTCGGTTCAGTGAAATTTGGATGCCATCATTGTGTTTTGGATGCTGCTTTGTTGTCCCAGTAACCTTGTATCTGAGTTGTAATGAGACTGTGATGTAAACTCGTCTCTTGGCAGTGCCACATGGGCCATTGGTGAACATTTATCACTCTCTGGCCTGCTCTGTCCAATCCTGCACCGGCCCAGATTGTGCCTAAAGATAGCAGGAGTGTCCGGAACCCCAGAGATCGGCTCTCTCTTGCCCTATCTCTCCTTTTCACACACTCCCACAGACACACACACAGTGAGAAGTAGATAGGCCAGGCCAGCAGCTAGTACGTAGTGGAAGAGAACAGTCCAGAGAGCTGGACCGAACCATCATCTGGCCAGAGCCAAGCAGCCACAGCTACAGTCATCAGCGCACATGTGTGCATGTGCGAATGTTTATTTATGCATGTGCGAGACACGTTTTCTCAAATGCCTCCATATCCACGCTCTCTCGGAACGGCAGACGTGGCACCAAAATTAGCCGCCAACTCTAACAGACGAGAACAGGATGAAACTCAAAGAAGATTTGGTTGCGAAATCACCCAGTTGCTTTTAAGTGACGCTTAGATGTTTTACAGTTTATTGCAGTTAGGAGAGCTGCACTCCTATTTTGGTTATCTTTTTACAGTTCTGACTTACAGTGACTGTGCATGTCTGAAGCTTTTCTGTAAATGTACTTGGTTCGCAGACATGAATCTAAGAAACCCAGCCTTGCTGCTTCGGGTTTGATTAGCTCTTTTTGCAGAGTTCACAGAAAGCCTTTATTTAAATTCACCAGTTCTTGCGAATGGAATCATGAGACGTTTGAAGTGAAAAACCCTTAAATGTTGAAAACTGAAAGCACGCTGCATTCACTTTATGCTGAATGTAAATTTCATTAGTAGACTTTTGCACTTGTTTCTTTAGCAGATGCATGCTCACTGGATTGAAGCAAAATTTAGAGCATGTTAAAAACCAAATGTAAAATATAATAATTAATAAATAAATTAATATAAATATAAATTAATTATAATAATTAATTATAATAAATTAATAAATAAAAAAATAATTAATATCTGTAAACATCTATTTTTATTCAGTGGTGTTGCTGAACATGTTTTCAAAAAAGTATATTTTCCAAAGAGCAGCAGTGTTACAAATCACAAGATGTTTTACAAATGCAACATTAATGGGTCCAACATTCACACGTAATTGTCTGTAAGAAAAGTATTTTCATTTAAGATGGAGGTACTGTGAAAGTTCAGGTCTATCTGGCATCTGGAGAGTCAACAAGGTGTTTTTATTTTAGTTTTTGTGATACAAAAGCAATGTGGCCCTTTTTTGAAGAACACTTGAGCTAAATGCATTGAATCGTAAAGCTTCTGGGAAGAAGAAAGCTCAATCTCTTTAAGGAAGTGACTCACCTGTTCACAAAGGAACTGCTCAAATATGTCAATATCTTTCAATATGTGGCTTTCTCAGTTGACCTTAGGGCTTATCTGTAATCACAGAGGATTTCATGAAAGAATTACACTTTAACAATGGATTGAATTCAGCACATGAGTTTATCTGTGGCTAAACTGGCTCGATAGACGCAGAATGCTTTATCAATACATTTTATGTTTTGTCTTTCATAATTCATGGTCCCACTGCTATAATAGAATAGAATTCCATCAATATGCAATTGAAAGGTTGTCAGGTCTGCGATAATCTTTTACATAACCTATCAACAGTCCTGCATCATAGACATGAGCTTGTGTGCATTATTCATACAAGACAAAAAAGCAATGCAGAAAATAAAAAGGAAAATGTCGATTTGAAAAATCAAAGCTCAGCTCTTATGGGACTCATAATTTATTGCAGGGGAAAAGCAAAACTTAATAGCTAATCTAATATCCATGGAAATCACCCCTCGTACTCTCTGGCATGGCTGTGTTGCGTTACTGAATCCGAAAGGTCAACACACCCTGCATACACTGACCTCTGTGACCTTCAGAAAGAGATATGCTTGTGTTTTAATTGAATTAGTTTAATATAATAGCAAGAAAATGAACAAGCCAGAGTTAGCCATTGAAGGAGTGGAGTTTGTTTATATGAGAGTGTCAACTTGAAGTTAATTTTGAATTGTTCATAGTATCATACATATTTCTAAAACTTTTAAGACCATGCAAATCCATTGCTAATACTCACCGGTGTTTGTGTTGTTGGTTTCCCTCCAAAATGATGTCACTTCCTGTAAGATGATGTCACTAAGGAACCGGAAAGAACATAATGGAAAGTGATATATATTTTTTTCAAATTACATATTTCAATAAGAGAAAAGAAAAACGTGCAACAAACGTGTGGAGTACTTAAATATATAATTGTTATATTGTGATAAAATAAACTAATACAGTTTTTTTTAAAACCATTTTTTTAAATAAAAAAATATTCAATATATTTGATGGGAAAATGCTAATGTAGGCATACTCTACTACAGTATGATGTACATCTGTTTACTAACTGCTGTTATGCTTGAGTCACAGTTCTTGAGTTTGAGGAATGATAGATTGGCCCAGGTTGTCAGCCAGCCAAAAATACCTTCTTTACTCCTGTATCTCCCTTTTTTTCCTTTTAATCTTTCCATCCCTTGATATGTCAGTGGAAGAAAAAGCAGATAATAATTTCCAAGAACCTGACTGGCTCTTCAGTCCCTCCCTCTTTGACCTAACAAAGCTTTTGCGCGCTCGCTCGCTCTCGCTCTCGCTCTCTCTCTCTCTCACACACACACACCTGGAACCTCGACAAGAGTGTCGTCCCACTTCAGCTCAGTGAATGAGATGAGAGATAAGCGCATTTGTCTCGTGTTCGCCTCTAGATGGTGCTGTTCACCGCAACTCGACTAAACACGCTCCGCTTTCCTGATGGTGTCCATCTCTCTTCCTCTCTTCAGACATTCAGCCTAATAAACCTTGAATAAAATACATCAGAAGATTTTAGATCGGTGCATATAGTTTTTATTAAACATATTTCAACCTTGTTACCATATTTCAACATTGCTATGTATTTACACTGCTGGTTTTCACAGTTTAATAGGCTACCTTTAAATCGAGACGTATCTTCATATACTTTATAAACATAATTTTGCAGTCAAAAATCACAAAGGCACTCAGTGACAGAGCATTATGGGAAGCATTTTGGTGATTTTATTTTACAGTTTCGAACTGTTTATGCCAACGTATGGTTACTGTACTAGTAATATACCAATCTATTTGAGCCTATAAAATATGTTTAATGCTGTAAAATGTACTGATGACACAAGCGGTACAATGAACTGCCATATGATGGTTTAAAGTTCATCAAAACTAACTTTGTTGATACAATTCAAATATTCACGTTTAGATGAAGCTAATATTCCTACCTACTTAATACCTGACACAAGCATAGCTTTAAGTATACACTTCTCATTTGCATCAGTCCAGCAGACTTTATCTGTTTTGAAACGCTTATTGGATGCCGCACTCTTCAATACTCCAAATAACTGTCGGTCACGAGTGACAACACATTTTCGGTTTGTGTCTGGATTATTTGACACCATAATGCAGTAAACAAACACATGAAATTATCTTATGCGTTAATGAGGTGAAATGGAACCGTACATCGAGCCTCCTCATCCCGCAGCCCGCAGAGTCTTTCTGAGGCATTTCGCTCCGTCTCAGCAGCGCGCGTGAGTGACGTTAATTCTAACCAATCACATTATTCCCCCTCCCCTCACTGCGACGTTAATGAAGAGACGGACCAATCAGCAGCCGAGGGGGCGTTCCCCTGTGGGCATACTCAGAGTTAGTGCGAGAAATTCAGTCTGGGGAAGAGGAGAGAGCGAGGATAGGCATCCCAATACATCCCACCGTTTGGACTTTTTCTCATTCAGGTGTGCGCGGCGAATCACGCACAAGACACCGGGTCAGAAGCCGTGGATTTTCTTTCTGACTGAGGACTGAGAGGGAAATGATCCGATCGCATTTGAACTTGACTCTTTTTCTCTGATGGGATAGTTTATGTTGATATTTGAGCAGAACAGGTGCGATTCATAAGGGCTCCTCCGGTAATGCGGAA